>PVLD010000775.1:0-248332 GCA_004027595.1 Dinomys branickii
TTTGCATGTCTGTATATGGGTCCATACATCTACAATTCGAAGATATCAATGGATAAAACAACAACTACTGTTGAGACCATATCACCTTGTCTATAGATTAGTTGTGATTGTACTATTTTCTATGATAATTGGTGTCTGTTTGTCAATATGTTTTTGTACTTTTATGTTTCTAAAATTAAAAAAAAAAAAAAAAAAGAATATATCTTTATTTTTCCTCATATAGTTGTCTTAATCATTCTCCTTTTCCTTAGCTTTCTAATTGCCTGTTTCTGTGTCCTTAACAATGGCTTCTTCCCACACTTACTCCTCTCACTACCTTTTGACACCATCAGTCTTCTACCTTCGGGTTTTCTGGTAGAACCTCATCTCAGACTCTCAGCTTGCACGCTCATTAAAAGTGTGATGTCTGTTCTTTCCCTGATTGGAGTTATTTCTGTTTTAATTCCTCACCCAGTGAAAATGGGGCCACTGTATCCTTTTCCTTCTGCTCTTAAATCTTCTAAACATGCCTCAGCAGGAATATATGGTGAAGCCTGGCCCTCTCCTGACTGAAATCAGTCATTAGATTAACCTCCCACCCATGTCCCCTGCACAGAAGGACCAGCAGAATCACTATGTGCCATTAACACTGTGTATCACATCCATAGAACGCACACATGTGCCCTTAGGTTTTGCTTGGAAGCTATGGGAAGCGCCAGTTTTTCCCATCAAGATTTTTGATGGACTGTGGCACATGCCATTATCTTATGGCTTTTGAATCACAAACTAAACTTATAAACAGAATAAATCTACCGCTAGTGGCAACTACAGTACACACAGTTACAATATGGCTCTGCAGGTGTAGGCTGATAGCAACAAAAAACAACTATTTAAAAGAAATCTTTAAGAGAAGTCAAGGCCAAGAGATGGCCTTAGTGGCACCAGGGAGAGACACAGTGAAGGGAAGAGGTGTCCATGGGCACTGCGCTTGGCCTCTCTGACCCCACTTCCTTCTCTGAAGAAACAAGAAATGACAGTGACTGAAAGTTCAGTGTTAGCTTCATGATAATACATGAAAATAGCTGGAGTGATCTTCCCTTCTCTACAGAGCACTGGACCAAGGTTCTCATCCCCTTCTCCAGCAGTATCATCACTGTCTTGTTGACCACACTGTTCATAGCATATATAAGCATATTTTGTCACATGTATTTCTATAAAATTGCAAGTATTTTCTTTAAAAAATAAAGATCATCTGTGAAATATACATCTTCCCTAGGGAAATCATTTCTAACATTCTAACTTCAGGCAGAACCTATTAACGTCACCCTGTGGAGGACCTGAGGGGTTGACTAGCTGCCCTACTTCTCATAAGCAAGTGATTTTTAAAGATGAGACCATTGCCTTTTTCTTGGCACAGAATGGTTACTCAGTACACGAAGCCAAGAGCTCCTTCTCACTCCAACTACCTTGAAATTTATCTTAAATGTGGGTTTACTTTGTGCGGTCTGTCTAAGATTATTTTGCTGGTGCCTCCAGGCAGCTCTTCACCCCGTGTTCTCCTGTTCTGTCCCTGTATTACCTTCCAGTCTGTCTTCTTGGTAAAGATTTGAGGAATTTGTATTCCTATGTACTTTTCAATTCTAGCAGATTAAAGTGCTCTTGAACAGTAGGGAAGGTTCTTAAGTGAGCTACCAGCTAGCATCCTCCCATGCAGCAAGTTCTTATAATCATATGCCAAGATGGGCGGAGGAATACAGGACATTCCCAGAGCAGTTCAGTTGACTGTCCATGCGGTAACACTGCAGAGGCCAGAGCCTCTGATTCTAGACAGGTGAGGCTCACATCTCAATGTGCTGCAGGTTCTCCAGGCATAGATCTAAATCTCCTATGTGAGTTTTGCTTTTTAATCTTCTATAACTCATAAATGTTAAAAGGTCCTGCTTTGATGACATTGCAGTGATTGAACATGAAGACTGTTGATGAAATTTGCTCCCATGTTATTGATAGGAGCTGCACAGGGTGTCCTGGGGGACCTCTGGGGGCCAGATGTCTTCAGAGAATTTGAAACAATGACAGATGTGACTAAGAGTCAGGCTACTTTGTGTTACACCAGAACCAAGAAATTCTAAGCCACAGGACAGGTCTAACGGCCTCGCTGGCTGGGAAGATGATCCCCCTGGCCTGTCCGCAGCCTCAGTTCACTGTTCAGCGGAAGTTATACTGCAGATTAGCTTTCTGTACATCACACTTTCTCTATTTCCACCACACACACATACACACTCCACATACTGACACATGTGACATTGTGCAGCCTTGACTTTCAGTGTTACTGAAGGAGACCAGCATGCTCGCCCTGTTTGTAGACTATACCTGGTAGATCCATAACTGGGCATTTCCTTTTTACTCCCTAATGTAAGTCTTGTGAGTACTGATCTATACATATTCATTTCACAAAGTGTTCTTATATAAGCTGCACCATCTCTGTCCATCCCTTCTCCCTCCAAGAGTGCCCGGCCTTCTTACTGGCTCTGTCTGAAAAGTGGTCACTCCCTGATGGCCTCCTGCCTCTGCTCATTTCTTGCTGCCCTTCAGCCAGCATCCTAGGGCATCTCTCTCTCCAAACTCATCATCTTCCAAGCCCCCCTTGGAGCTTGTCCTGTGAAATGAGCTACTTTCTGTGAATCACAGCTGCTGCCCGGCCCAGCAGGCACCGAGAGCCTGTTGCTGGGGACTTCCTGCTGCAGCTCCAAGGCACCTTTGGTTCCATCTTATTGTGAAAAGGAGAGAAAACGACAAGCAGCAGCATTCCTGGAGTTAGCAGGGCTCATGTGAAAACTTTCTGCTTTGCTCTGCAACACACATTCCATAATTTTTCCTATCTTTTAGTGGATAAAATGAAGTTCACACCAGTCACGCACTTTCTGCCCAAGCACTCCTTGGCCGGCCTGTCTCTGGGAGCCTGAGATGCCATGGGACTCTCAGAGCCCCACATGCTGCCACAAAGCTACTGATGTCGCTCTTAACTGGCCAGGTGCTGGCGTGTGAGAGCTGGGGCCCTGGGATGAGCCTGCAGGCTGGCATCACCCCTGTGCTCGCTCCCATTACACTTTGCTTCTCTTTGCCTTTTTCTTCTCGTAACTTCTCTCCCTTCCTTCATCTTGACAGAGACTTCTTTCAGTCAAGAGACCAATTTTCCTTCCGCATTGAGAAGCCACCAGGGAGGACTGCATTGAGAGACAGACAAAGCATTTTCCATTCAACAAAGCTGTCTGAATTCATCCTTGGAAAGCCATTTCTTTCTAGTCAGACAGAAACACTGTGTGTGTATGTGTGTTTGTGTGTGTGTGTATGTGTGTGTGTGTGTGTGTGTGTGTGTATGTGTTCGTGTGTGTAGTGCCCCCAGGATCAGAGAAAAGAAAGAAATCTATTTGTCTCTCTATTTGTCTGAATTTACAGGCAGAAAATGAAGCCAACAGTGCCTCTGCCAAAGGCACTGAGCTCAGCTCTCTGGACGACCACACACCCCAAATCCTCCCACGTGCATACCCATGCACTTGGGCTGGTAGGACAGGGCAGCCTGTGCATCCTCTAGAGGACATTGTGGAAAAGTGAGATTGAAGGCTTCTGACTTGGACACCATCCAGAGGACTGCAGATAAAATTCTAGGGGTCCACACATACACCTCCTGAGATCACACGCTGAACTGCGTGTCTGCGTGGAGGTGTGAGTGGATGTTCCTGTGGGCAGCTCCAAGCCATTGGGAGCATTCTCAAGGGGATGACAATCCCGAAAGCCTGCAAAGAAATGCCCGGAACCCCACAAAAGTCCCTCCTCCCTGCTGCAAGACAAATACAAACAAAATCCTTGAATCACTGAAGTGCGATCTTCATAAAAGCCCAAGCATACAATCCTGAGAGAATCAGAGTTCTTTGATATTTAAATTCTCTGGAATATCTTAGATAGAAAAGGAGTGCACTGATGTTTGTAGAAGTAATTATTCATGCAGTTTCTCTGTCACTGCCACGTAATCTTTCAAAAGCAATTTGATTATCGCTCAAGCTCAAGGTTTCTCCGGGCTAAGTGATAGGTTAATTGGTATTTTTCTTTCCTTATCCAATGAAAGCTCCTTTCTTAAACAAAGTTAGATTTAGTTTCTAAAAATGAATAGGATGCTTGTCTTTGATGTAGAAAACCAAAACAGTGGCCTCTTGCTAGCGTGTTTGAGGAGACAAAGCCAAACGTCCCACTTTGCTCAGTATTTTCCAGATGAATGCCAAAACCTTCTGTTACAGTCTAAGACAATAACAATAAAATACCTGATGCTGATCATGGCCGGTGTCCCCGTGCGTTGTCAGCACCCATAGATCCCCAGATTTGCATCTATCAGTGTCAGACACCGCACTGTGGAATCTGGGTGACCCAGTTTTATTACTAACAGGCGGAAAGAAGGAGGTGCGTGCTAAGACCCACCTCCTTCTCTTCCACTGGGGTGAAATGCAGGACAGTGAAGTACACTGGCCTTAAGCACACAATGCATTGACTCTGACACAAGCACACCAGCATTTGGGTGTGCACACCGAATGTCTGCACTTCAGTTAAGGGAGTATAAGGCATTTTCAGCATTCCCTAAATTTTCCCATTTCACCCCACCTTCCTAGAGACAATCACTATTCTCATTTCTTTCACTGTTCCTGAATTTCTTAAATGTCAAATAATAGACCTATCTTTTTCTGGCTGGCTTTGTTCATTCCAGACACGAAGTTTGCATCTGGGATTCGTCCTTATTGCCGTGAGTAGCAGCAATGTCGTTCTTTTTATTTTCCTTTTGTATTACTGAAGATATAATGGAGGCCTTCTCGCTGAACTACATTCCTGGCCCCTTTTAAATCTTTTACGGTGAGGCAGGGACTTGCTAAATTGTCAAGTTGACCAGGCTGGGCTTGAAATTGTGATCTTCTTGCTCAATTTCCCAGAGTGCTGGGGTTACAGGTGTGTGCCACCATGCCTGGGTAAATGCAGTCCTTTCATTGCATGCTGCAACGTCTGACTGTCTGTGTCCACCATTCATATGTGGAAATTCGGACTCCTAATATATCAGTGTTAGCGTATGAGTAGGTCACTAGGGTAGGCCCCTAAGAGCTGCTCATCCTCTTCCTGCTGGGTGAGGACGGAAAGAGAGGGCCGCCTACAGCATGGTAGGGAGCTCACACTAGAACAAACTCTGCTGGCTCCTGGATCTTGAACATCCAGCCTCCAAAACTGTAAGAACTAAATCCCATGTGTTTACCAGGAACCTCACCTATAGCACTTTGTTATAGCAATCCACCACCACTAAGACTCTCACTAAAATTTAATGGTATGGATACACCACTCTGCATTTATGCATTATCTTCTTGAAAGGTGGGGAGGATTCTTTCTAGTTTGGGATTGCTATGAATAACACTAATACACATTCTCGTGCCAGACTTCTTGTGAATGTTTTTGCATTGCTAGTAGGCACATACTCAGGCCTACAGTCAGTTGCGTTTGTGGACTATAAACCCAGGTGGACAAGAAACTTTCAAACTAGTGCTGCAAAGTGCTTGTACTTAGTACACATGCGCTCGATGTGTAGGGCTCATGCTGCTGCACACGCTCGCCAGCGTTTGGTGTTAACATCAGTGAGCACTGCTATTCTAGCAGTTTGTGAGATGTTATGACCACACAGCTTTAAAATTTTAATTGTATGCGGTGTTATGGCTTCTGTCTAGATGTCCCGCCAAATCCTCATGGGCTCACAGGTGGGGTTTTGGGAACTGACTGGATCACGGGTATGTGACACTAGATCACGGGTGTGTGATGCTGGATTAGTCCACTGACAGGTTTAGCACAGTTCTGGGAGCAGGTGGTGGACCTACCGAGGAGGGGAGAGCCAGCCTGGGTGTGGTAGCACCAAGGAGTAGGCTTGCTGCCTGGATGGAATAAAAAGGGAAGAAGAAGGGGGCCTTGCTGCCTCCTACCTGTCAGGCCATACACTGTTCCTTCTTTAACATAGCTCTGCTATTTAGCCATTGCTTGGAGCCAGCCAACTATGGCCTGAAACCTGTACAAACTACGAGCTAAAGTGAACCTTTCCTCCTTTATCTTGTGAGTGTCAGGTATTTCATTCCAGCAATGAATAATTAACAAAAACACATGGGTAGGTGAAGATATAAAAGTTGTATGTGCTTATGGGTTTTAATATAATTTTAATTGATATATTCTACCACTAATAATGTTTAGCATTATTTTCTGTAAATACTGATATATCTGTACATTTTTATAAAGCTCATATTCAAGTGTTCTGTGCATTTGATTTATAGAAGTTTTTATATACAGTGGACACAAATCCTTTGTCAGATGTATGGAGTAAAGTATAACTTTTACAGTTGGTTACTTGACAATTTATATTCTTAACAATATCTTTTGATGAGTAGAAATTTTTTATACCAATGAGGTAAAACTGATCCATGTTTCTTATGATAGGAGCTTCCTGTGTCCTACAAGCATTTATCCATCCCAAGGTTATAACATTGCCCACTCTTCTAGATGCTTCATAGTTGTAGCTTTTATGTTAGGCATATGATCCATTGAAAAGTAATTATTGTCGGTGATGAGAAGTAAGGGTTACGGTTCATTTTTTTCCCATGATTTCATCTAGACCTTCTCCACTTACCAAAAATCAATTGGTTGTGTCCAAAAGAATCAATATGTGTGTCTAAGTCTGGACTCTCTAGAAATAGGTTTCATTGATTATTTGTCTGCTCTCATGCTAATACTGTACTCTGTTGCTGTAACTTTGTAGACAGTCTTGAAAATAGGCTGTGGAAGTCCTTAAAAATTGCACTTCATTTCCAAGATTGTTTTAGCTAATTTAAAACTATTGAATTCCTAGGCAAATTTCAGAATCTACTTGTCAATTTCTACTGCTTTGTTGGAATTTTCCCTTGGCTTGTGTTAAAACCATCAGTCCACTTAGGGAGAACTAATATCCGAACAGTATTGATTATTCTGTTTGTACAAATTGTCTCTATTTGTCGTTTTTCCATTTTCATTAATATTTCCTTCTGTTTCCATTCTTAGTGACCATTTTGCATTCCTTTTTTGACTTGTTGAAGAGGGAATTTAGATAATTGTTTTTACAGTTTTTTCTATTAATATAAACATGTAAAGCTATAAATTTCTCACCAAGAACTATTTTAACTGCCTACCCGGAGCTTTGAGATATCATGTTTTGTTAGCATTTAGATTCAAGTATGTATTAATTTACCTCTGTACTTTTCTTTACCCATGGGTTAAGAAAATATTATTTTCTAAATTTGTGCTCTTTCAGAAGTGTTTTGATTTGCATTGGATTATTGGATTATTGGATTATTGACTTACAGTTCAGGAGCACATGCTTTTCAGGTATATTTAGTTGCATTTTTATGTGAGTATTTAACAATTACAATGGCCATTCTTACCTTGTCACCACTGATATAAAGCTAATATTATATTAATTCACATAAATTTAATAAATTTATAACAATTTAATTCCCATAAGCTCCATGTTCTCTGTATTATTATCGCCATGCACTTTGCAGTCAGGTCAGGGGCATTAAGAGATGAGCACACACTCTTGTCTATTTACTTTCGTATTTCTTATTTCTGGTGTCTTTCTTTCTGTCCTGTGAGTACAACTTTCTGGTCTCCTTTCTACTTAATCTGAAAAGCTCTTTAACATGTCCTGCCATGTGAGCCCCCGGCTGTTAATTCTCTCAGCTTTTACTTATCTGCAACTATTATTTTACCCACACTGAAAAAGATATTTTTACTTATTACAAAAATTGGGATTAATAGATTTTGTGGGAGGTTTCCTCATTTTTAATACTCTAAAACATTATTCTATTGTTTTCTGGCCAGAAATCTACTGCTAATTGAAGAACTGTTTCCTTCTATGTGTTGTGTCTTTTCTCTCTAGCTGTGTTGAAGATTTTATCTTTATGTCAACTTCTTGGTAATGTGGTTCTTACAGGCATAGGCATGGTTCTGTCTGTAAACCACATGGGATTTCGTGGGCTTCTTAAATCAGTATTTGAAGTTTTTTCACCAAATATTGGAAGATTTAAGTTATGTAATTTTTCTCTCTTCTCTACTTTGGAAACTGAAACTACACATAATTTTGACTCCTTGGATACTGTCTTGCTGGCCACTAGGATACAGCTTAATATATTTTTCTTTTTCATGTGTGTGTGTGTGTTTGAGTGTGTTACTGGGATGGGCCTCAGTACCGAGGGTGCCAGTCTGGGATGCGGAAACAGCACCCTGTCTGTTCATCTGGAGAACGGCAGCAGACTCCAGGGAGGGAACACTAACACAGGAAAGCCAAGAGTGAGTCTAAACCTTGGAATAGATTTTTACTTGTGCTAGTGCAGTACCTTCCCTTTTCCAAGTTCAATGAGACCAAGTAATCGCATATAAAGACTTAATTAACATGTATCAGGAACTCAGCCTCCTGTTAATGCAAGGGAGGGAGACAAGTGTTGTGAGTGTCTGGGGCTGGGTGGAGGCAGGGCGGACGCACAGCCGAGGTGCAGAGGCATACACAAGGCCTCCTGGCTGGCTGTTGGTTAGGCATGGACTCTTCTCATCAGCTCACATGTTTTTGATAAACTTTAGATCTAGCAAATGAGGCTGTTTAAATGGGTATTTTCTCTTGGAGAAAATACAACATGTGAAAATCAAGTCCTGGCTAGTGTGACATGGCCTCCAAAGAATTTGCGTTTTGAGGAAGAATGAGTCGTTCACTGAAAGGACAAAGTTGGAATACTTTTTGGACTAGACAGCAATGCAGTCCAAGTTTAGGAGTGGGTGTTTGGATAACATGGGGAAAGGCGAACAGGAGGCACCATTCTATTCAGACTCTAAAGAAAATGTATTGGGGCGGGGGATATAGCTCAGTGGCACAGTGTCTGCCTGGCAAATGTGAGGTTGTGAGTTTGATTCCTGGTACTAAAAAGAAAATGTACTGATGAATATTTTCCCAGATAGATAACAGCCAACTCATATTCACAAGTACATTGTGTTGCCCACTCTTTGGTAGTGTGTTTGTCTTTGGGTCCCACAATTGCTGCACAAAATTATGTGCTTAAATTTTAGAAAGGGAAGTTGCAGTCAGTATCTTTATCAATGCAGCTCATAATATTCCAGCAACAAACAAAGCCATGACTTAGAGTGAGATGGCTTGTGCTTCTCAGATTAAATTAGTTAGGTTCACAGCCTTCTGACCAAAGAGTTTTGCCCAAGCCCCACACTTCATGAAAATACAAAATATATGACACACTTTCAAGGCCTGAATCTTGCTCATTTCAAATAACTGCATGGTCAGAGCTCAGCGTCCACGGTCAGATCTGAGCGTAAAGTACACTGAGAGCAATTAAACAACTGTCACTGTTCATTTCTTAATAAAAGAATACTAGAATAATCATCATACAAATTAGCAGGACTTGATGAAACAAAGTCAAGCTGGTCATGGGCATGGGTCTGATGCTTTAACTATGCATCTCAGGTGACATCCTCCAACCAGCAACACTAGTTCATAGGAAACACCATCAACCAGTCACACCAAATCTCTCTGGTTTAGGATGTTGCTGGAGAACAGCTCTTTCTAATACATGATCAGTTCTTTCACTCTGCCATCTTGCCATGGGCCAGGCACAGAATGGAACCTGAAGAACTCTCTGGTCATTTTCTATTCTTATTCTTAGTGGAGTAGGAAAGGGTCCTTTGGGGACAAAAGCCTATGGACAGCACCTGGGTGAACTTGGCCTGCTTGGCGAGGTGGGTCTGACCAACCAGGGCAGTGTAGATGATCTCATCCTCACTGTGTGATGTACGGGGATAACTCCCTTCCCCACAGAGGCATTCACTGGCGACCAGGACAATCTGTGAAGGCAGTGTCTTAACGTATGACTGGAATTCCACCAATGGATACAAACTTAACTGACTACATCAAAGAACTGATCCTTTTCTTAAAAGCAACAGGAAGAATAGCAGATGAAATTCTGGAATATTTTACACCACAGAAGAATGCAAATATAGTGAAGAAACTTAGCTACAGCCCTGGAAAAACACATGCTGGGCTGGTGGGTAGGCTTACGGTCACTGGAAAATAGGGAGTCTGAATGCCACATGCTAATGAGATACTTTCTAACAACTGGTCTTCGGGGAGTTACCTCACCTCAGTTCCATGCATGGATGGGCTCCCATGGCCCTCCCCCCAGAACTCACTTAAAGCTTTCTTCCAGAGCTTGCTGGTGAAAAGCTGGCCAGATCTCTGGCTTATATTCTCTATCCCAGTCCAACCATCCAGAGATATGCACAGTTTAGTTTATCTCCTAAAATCAACAATAGTTACGTTCAACAATGACAATAATGGAAATTATTTTGTGCTGCTCAAATCAAAGACATCAACAAATGAAGTACATTTGAGTCTTGATTGGTCCTTAATTACCAATAGGGAATAGGAGACACTCTTGAGTTCCAGTCCCAGCTCTGCTGGGGATGTGGCAGCAGGCACTTTGCTTTGCTTCCAAGTCATGCTAATGGTCATGGCATTTCCTCTGTGGAGTGCTACAATACTTCAACCAGGTATGCCAGCCCGACTGGCAGTGAGTGCTACTGTGAAGTCACCCTGTGCTCTATTTCATTGCGAAGGAGAGAATTCTGACACCCCTTCTGAATGGCTCAGGTTTCGTAGCAAATCTTTCTTTATAATATGTGTCAATATTATTTCAGAATCTTGAGTTCCAGCCTCCAGAAAAGTGTACAGCTTCATATTTGAGAAGAAAATGATGTTCTTGGGCTCAGCTATGAGACACAGCTTGAACACAGGAGCAGAGCAAATGAAAATGCTGTTTATAATCTCAAATATCAAACTGCTCCCCAAAGTGACCAGATCAATTTTGCAGCTCCAGTCTTCTCCCTCCCGGGCAGGTGGCGCTATTAAAATACAAAATAACACACCTTTTTGGTGAGGAAAATGTCCCTCAGACATCTCCAACATCCTCCTAAAATCTGGCGTCTTCCCTCTGCTGACAAGGGAGAGGCTGTGGGGGTGTCCCGGAGATTCTCTTGGATGTGAAATTGTGGCTGATGGGGACACAACAGCTCCCGTTCACCGTTCCTGTTAATGTCCGCGTCTCTGCCCCACTGCCTGGCTCTGAAAGAGGCCTATGGACTGAGCTATCCTAGCTGGGGTAGAGCATTTCCTTTTCACCAAAGCGCTGTTTCAGTGCAAATGGAGGGTCCTGTACAAAGCGCTCAACACTGCCACTTCTATGATGACTTTATGGGAATTTGTGTCCTCCAGTCACTCCACCTCCTGAGGAAGTAGTGGGGTAGCATGTATGCTGGGACCTCGAGGAAGTGCTCAAAATGTCCTAGGAACTCTCAGACCTGGAGTCTTCAAGCCAGCTAGCACAAGGCAGGCTGAAGGGTGGTAGAAAGAAATGCTGTCCCCCAACTATACCCCGCCCAACCCTGGGTGCCCCCCAAATTCTACCACCAGCTTCTGCTTAGATTAATGTCAAGGTGTACAACCCTGTTGCTCCTCCCTCATGCCATATCGCTCCTCCCTCATACTCAGATATAATATTTTAAGTCACCACCAGTTGTCTTAGTTACTTTCTCATTGCTAGGATAAAATAAATACTTGACACCCACAAGTTAAAGAAGGAAAGGTTTATTTTAGCTCATGGCTTGTAAAGGTTTCAGTCCATAGTTGGCTGGTTCCAAGGCAGGGTAGCCTGGCAGAGGAGAAACAGTCCATGGCAGAGCAGGCCAGAGGCAGTGAGCTACCAAAGGAGAAAGAGCGATGTATAACACATTTCTAGGCTGTGCCTAGTGATCCGCCTCTTCCCTCCAGGCTTCCCCTCCCAACATCAGACCCAGCTATAAACCCACCAGTGGACTAACCCAATACCACACATGCATGATTCAGGTAACTCCCTAAAGCCCAGCAAAGAGCACATGTGGTTTTAGGGAGACATCTACATATAAGCTGTCATTTGACCTCTCCAGGAAAGAACTGGAGGTTGTCTACACACACAGGTGTGTGGGGGTGACATGAATGAGGCACCACAGAGACACCCTAAGCTAGCCGGGTGGGGTGCTGAGGAAATTTCCAGGGGTACATATCATCTTGATCCCTCACTTTCTCTCTGGGCTCTCTTCTCGGCCATGGGGCTTCCTGTGAGCACAAGAAATTGACAGCCAAGTGGAAAACACAGTGCCTATGATGGATTCACTCCAGCACCACCCAGCATGAAGATATCAGAGCGATGCACACTGGGTGCATGCTGGTTTTCATCTTCTTACAAGCTGAGGCTTCCAGGGAGCCACATAAAGGATGGATCAGCTGGGCAAAAGCTACACCAGCCTCACAGAGTGACAGCTTAACGAGAAAGAAACGGCCAGCTCTTCCCTAGCCAGAGAATGCCCCTGCCCTTTCAAAGGAAGAAAGGGAATCTTTCATTTAGGAGTAAGAGAATGTCCAAAGCATTTAAGTACTTTTGAGATCACTGGTATAAATCTCAATTTTTGCACATAAAGTTATGGTGAAATGTTTTACTTGTGTTTCCTGGAAACTTGGATTCATAATAAAGTGAAATTTGAAACAATATTCAGCATGACGTGCATGAAATTGCCAGCAGGCATAAAATGTAACATGGCTTATTCATAGTAAAAACCAGAACAGGATATACATTTAGCTTTTAAGAGTGTTTCCAATGTGCCAGACAGTGTCCCATGTAATCTAATGATTTCCTAAACAATTTATCATAACAACTTCCCTGTGAGCTTGGTGTGATTATTAATCTCATTTAAAGCTAAGGCAACTGAGATAAGAAAGAGTTGGTTGTGACTCAGGTTACACTGGGGACTTGGAGGTGGCTTGGTAAAACTCAAACCCAAGAGAACTGACCTCAGAGCTCCTATTTTTCCCACCACTAGGAGCTGGTCTTTGTAGAGAGGAAAAAGAAAACATTCCATAGCCTTTGAGTCAGTAACTTTGGTCAATTACCAACATACATGAGGGAGCTAAGCTATGCAGAAAGGGACTTTTAAAAAGTGTGGCTATTTCACAACAAAAAAGAATAAAGTCCATGGGGCAGCATGGATGAACTTGGAAAACTGGATTCTTAGGGAAGCTACTGTGACCTGTGGGAAATGCCCAGCACAGGAAAATTTGCAGAGAAGGGCTGGAAAGAAGGCAGAAGTGGCCAGCTCTAGGCCAGGACAGCAGAAGGGCAGTGACAGCTAATGGGTACAGTTTCTCTTTGGGGTAATGAAAATGGTCCAGGATTGACAGTGGACATGGTTGCGCTATTCCGAATATTCTAAAAACGCTAACTTACATATTTCACATGGGGGAATTGTAAGGCCTATGAATTAATTCTCAAGAAAGCTATTACCAAAACAAAACAGTACAAAATAGAACATCAGGGTGCCCTGCCCTCCCTCCATCCAGAGCTGAGATACCCAGAACTGTGGGATGGCCACCTAGGGGATTTTTGTCTCCAGCTTGGCCACAGGAGGTGGAGGGGCAGAGGCCAAGGTGATCAGTTGGCACCCATGCCCAGGCCTTAGTGCTCACCCCAGTGCTACCTCCGACCCTCTGCAGATTTAGACACTCTTGCTCATGAATGAAAGACCCAGGCTCAGAGAAATCACAAGATTTACCTGGAAGCCTGGGGACAGGATCCAGCTAGGCTTCTCTGAGTTAACAAATCCATTGCCTGTCACTGCGTAGCTCTTCCTCCCAGTACCCCAGGGAGGTCACTACTGGTGGCCATTTCAGACTTCTTCTCTTTCAAATCACACATGGACTGGGTATACCTCTAAGTGCTAAGTTACTGGCTCCAAATTTCTGTTTCCTCTGGGCTTGTTTGACTCTCTCTGCTTTCCAAAAGGATCCTTTCAATAAACTGTTTATAGTTTCATTATTTAGGAGTAAAGGTGACAGTCCTGTTTGTCCTTCATTGGCGACAGATCATTCACCAGGGCCCTGCCTCTCCTCTGTGTCCATGTGAGAACTGGACAGGGCCTCAAGGTCGAAGGTGGAGCTCAGGACACAGAAATACGACTTGGAGAAAAAGGCTGACAGCAGGAAGCCAGGAGGAAATGCTATTTCTGGGACAAGTGTCTGGCAGGTTAAAAATAGAGATGTTAAAGGTCACCAGTTCTATCTGGGATCATCTGTGCCTCTCCAGCTCAAAGACTCAGTGTCTCATCAGTACCGAAACCCAGTTACCTCCACATTCGAGACAAGCAGTGCTACACACAGGTCATCACCTGTCTGTCTACCTGCCGCCCCATCTAGTGGTGGCGAAGCTCCATGGTCCCCTCACTCCCAGGACACTTCTGGGGTGGGCCTGTCCTTAGAGGGCTACTGCCTCCTGCTCCTGCCGCAGTCTGAGTCCTCATCCCCACCGAAAGGCCAAATGTCCAGTGCCTGTCGCCTGTCACCTGGCAGGGACCTGGCACCCTCCACCTGCAGATTGTGTTTGGAATGACTGGCTCAATGACGTGTGTTTGGGTCAGGTTTGGAAATAGGACTGTTGCAGGTGTAGGTCATACTTGAGTAGCCTGAGCCTCAATCTATTATTTCCCAAATCCTACATTTGTCTACAGTAGTCTGTGAGGAATTTCCAGAGCAAGCCCAGCCCTAAACTTTCTCACCTTTTTATTTATGGTCATAGTCATACCTATTCTGTACTCAAGACTCCTCACTTCAGCATTCTTTGCGTTTTCTAAAGGAATCATTTCTTAGGGCTGCTGTGACAAAGCAGCACAGACCAGAGAGATTAAACAACAGAAACCCTTCTCCCATGATCCTGACGACCAGGTCCGAAATCAAGGTATGGGAAGGGCTGGTTCTTCCAGAGGCCGTGAGGAGGATCTGTGTGTGTGTGTGTGTCAATAAATGTCCTCTTCTCATGAGGAAAAGCAGTCATGTAGATTAGGGTCCTGGCTAGATGAGTATGACCTCATTAACCTGAGTACATCTTCAATGGCCCTATTCCCAAATCAGCCCATGTTGGAGACACTGAGGGGCAGTGTCAGTCACAGCAAACGTGCTTATCATTTGTGCCATCAGTTTGTGAGCTCCAGAGTCACCGGAGCTCTGGTTTCTAAACATTGCATCACTGCGGAGATCAGTACATTTTTCCTGAATGAATGAACCGATGAATGAATGAACACTTGCCCAGCTTCTTTCCCTCCCCATGACACATAGTGTATAACTACATCCTGTTCCTAAGCTGGCCAGCAAAAGTACCTTCTTCCCCAGGCAAACCTCTCTCCCCAAATAATTTCTGAATTCACAATTGTCAGACTGAACTGGTTCACAGCTGGTCAGATCTACTCTCTATATGGAACCCCTCCCACTTCACAGTTTCATTCTGGGCCTTCTTCATGAGACAATTTTAACCACGATTCTGTCTTCAAAAGAGAGCAACTGCGATGACTTATTTTTGTCACCAGCAGCGAATTTGGTGATCTGTAATATAAATGGTGATGAGCTCGAGAGCCTCCTTGCAGAGTTTAGCACTGTGTGCTCCTTGCTCTACAACTCTCACACCATCTACTCCCATCTGTATTCCTTCTGTGCTGTATAGAAGTGATCTCAGCTGCCTTCCACTGCCTTCTGCCTTCTGCCCATGTTCCTTCTGCTTGGCGGCAGCAAGATTCCAGCTCTGATAGAGCAGAACAGCAGACATAGAGGGCTGATGTGACTAGTGCAGGTCTGAGGTGTGAGGACAATGAAATGTCCAGACAAAAGGCTTGTGCAGCGGATAAGAAATATTGACACAGACACCTGCTGTAGAGTGTAAGAATCTCAGGTGCCTGCCCAGAGCCTCCCTTCTTCCGCCTGGAGCAAGGCTATTTGTGCTCCATACTCTGCCTCTAGGACTCAGAATGAACCTCTAGGAGACAGGAGCCACGGTAGCAGGGAGAACTTGTGATCCAGGCATGGTCTGGATGTAGTGCCCGTTTCTGGTGGGGCTGCTCTGCTTCTCAGGGTCTGAGGTCCAGCCCCAAGTGGCAGGGACATGCTGTCAGTGCATGACCATTCCAGATGGGAAGTCTGCCTGCGTGAACTTCCAAGTGTGCCTGTGCCAGAATCTGTCTCTGAGCTCCCGTGTTTGCTTCAGTGCCCTGCTTCTGTGCCAGGACCCCCGGTGGCTGGCTCCTCAGAGCATGATTCACTGGACAGCACCTAAGTACTGGATAGCATGGCTATTTTTAGCATCTGTCCCCAGTCTTACCTCACCCTATTTTCGCCATCATCTGTCGTACCTTCTTAGGACCTCTTCCAGGTCCTGCCTCCTTCCCAGCAGTCCGGAGGCAGGTGCTTGTTCCTACAGTGCTGCATCCTGAAACACAACTCTGAGCCATAGTCCATCCCTAGAGGTGCTGACACAGCTACCCCGAGCCACATGACTCTGGGGCAGGACCATGGACAGTTCCATTCTGGCCCAGAGTGGAAAGATGGTGGCAAGGTTGACTTCAAAAGCCACGAATCTGCTCAAATATCTGAATGTCATAAATAAGCTGCAGAACAAACTTTTGGAGCCGGATGTGGGGGTCTTCTGGTGTCTTTCCGTGTGAGTTCCTAGCAGGCCATCCCTCATCCGAGGCTGCTATGTACTCCAGGAACCACGAAGTCTTAGGTAAAGATAGGAGGGACACAGAGAGATGAAGGGGGGACACAAAGTGGGAAAGTGAAGAGGACACATGGGGCACAGGGCTGGAGCAGGCGAGGTCAGAGGAGAGGACTGCAGGAGGGGGAAGACTCCGTGCTGGCAGAAGGCGTGCATTCTTTGTCCATAAAACACCAATATCATCCTCTGCTGAGCACCCCGTAATCAATATCGCTTATTTCTCACCCTTTCTCCAGCCCATCTCAGACAGATCCTTCCTGGTATATTCCTCCTATGGATTGGGGGAAATTGACCTTTTTCAGGAGTGACTCACAAGGACCTCTTTGAGTCACTGCCTGGCCTACACTTGCAGGACCTTAAGTCCTCACATTCCAGAGGTCACAGTAAAGCAACCAATGCAGACAGCCCTCCAGAAGATCCCTGAAAAATTCAGCTGCCTAAAAACGGATTTAAAAGGTGACCTTTTTACCAGGTTTCTCATCACCAATGGCCATGAGAGTATTTCCTGAAGAGACAGACAGTGAAATGCCAGCCCTGCCCAGCAGTGGGAATGGGCTGTGCAATGGTGGGAGGTGCGGATCTGTGTAGGGAATGGAGCGTCACTTTCATAGGGACAAAGGGACCGAGGGAAACAAGGAAGAAACTCATGCAGATGCTCTGAAGGCCAGGGAGATGCACACTGGGGCCTCTGGACCCTGCATTTGATATCCACGTGACTCAATTTCCTCCTCTGTGCAAGATGTTTCTTCCTACACTGTAGCAAGGCATAAGTGGAGCAGAGCCATACAATGCCCTGGGCAGAGGAGGTGCTTGGTGAGGGTTTGCTAAGGAGGACTTTCCATTCCTCCTTAGCAAACCCTAAGGACTTCAAAAGTCTGCATGTCTGACAGGGTGGGGCTTAAAGCCAGCATGCAGCTGAGGTAGCCAGAGATTGCTGAGCGCATCAGAACATTCCAGAAAGTTCTGGAGGCAGACTCTCCCTTCCCTGTTTCTCGTTCAGCAGTGTAAACAGCTGTGGAGAAAGCCCCAAAGGAAATTTCTGTATACAAAGCAAGGGAATTTTGTAGGGTAGGAAAAGGGAGTGTGCCTTTGTACACAAACCCGTCTGTTCCATTCACTCTGTTAACGGAAGTCAGCAATCACTTCTGCTCCTGCACGTCATATTACTCAGAGTGCCTCAGGAAACCAGTGTGGGAAAACCCACCCTGACACACGGGTGAGAGGGTAGAGTGAGAAGGACTTGAAGGGGAGGAGACCTTCAGGTGTGTCATGAGTACTCTACTCTGTGCCTCAAATCAAGCCTGTGATACATTCGGTTTGAGCCCTAGATGCTCCCAGCCTCCTCTCCCCTTGGATGAGGGCCCTGGACCCCAAATAGATCCCAGTCTCCAGGATCCAGCTGACTTCCAAGCTCAGCAGCAAAGGCTCAGGGTACTAACCCAGCCATCTGGTTTCAGCTTTACCTTTGTGTTGCTGTTCGTCCGGGTCTGCCTCCTGCTCTGTTGGATCACTGGCTGCCAAATCCGGTTTTCCTGGCCAGAGCCCAAGTGTTGATTTATGACTTCAATGCCACTTTCAGAGCTCTGACCCTATTTTAACTGCATGCTGCACCCTTGGCCAGCTCCTCAGAGCTGCCCACCTGTCAGTTTTAGAGTTGCTGGCTCCTGGATGCCCAGGTGGGACATCCTGCCTGTCTGTGGAGCCAGTGCTACTATTTTATGCTGGTTCCTGGTGTGTATGGTTGCTAAGACCTCAGCCTGCTGTGCTGTTGGAATGAGGGGGTGCTTGGAAGTGGGGAACATGCTGGGTCTCTCTACTCAGAGCTGGATCCCAAGGCCCAAGCCCAGGTGGGCATCACCCTGTGCTAAGCCCTCAGGGCCAGGGAGACCAGCAGCAGGGAGAAAGAAGGCAAGGGGACACCCCAGTGAGCTCTCTGCTCCCATCCAGGTGCAGGAAGAGGTGATGCACTGCTCACCAATGGAGCCAGACTACCTGCTTCTTGGGAAGCATGGCACCCTATCTTGTCACTCAAAATTGTTTTTAATATAAAGGTGTTAGGTTCAGTCTAAAGTACTCAGTGGGAGTGACTGGACTGCAAAAAAAAAAAACAATTTGAGAATTCTTGATCTGAGGATCTTATTTGATTATTAATTCTATTAAGCTTGGGCTACTGATGAGAGTTTCCAATGATATCTTTTAAATCTGCTGGTGCTGGTAGGATCAGAAAAAATAACCCCCAGTGGTAACTCTGAGCAGGAGATTGTTCATTATTATTGATTTTGCATCTCTTAGTTTCCTCCTGAACTTTCTAAGCAGGTTAAATAAATGATAACTGTGGTGAAGGATTGAGCTGGAACCCAGCCTAACAGGCTCCCAGGATACTGGGACTTTCCAGTTTGTCCAGAGAGTGCACCCAAGCCTATGGTGAGAGTCACCACTCAGAGAGTTGATAGACCTGCCTTGTGCTCATTGGGTCTGGCGGACAACTTGTGTCTCCCTTCTCACCTCCCCTGGAATACAGGGGTGGCCAGCTGAGCCGAGCCCAGGAGGATTGGGCTGCTAAGGCAGAGAAATAGGAGGAGGGGTTGGGAGAGAATACCCAGGCACATCTGCTAGGATGCTTTTGACTCCTTTAGTATTGCTGTCCTGATAGGACAGGTAGCACGAGATGTACCCTGCTAACACACTTTAAAGCATGCATTAAAATATTCTTAGCAATAGGAACAATGTTGCATAGCCAATCTCTAGAAATCATCTCCTGCATATTGGAAACATCATCTCTGGTGGACATTGCCCCTCCCCTACTCCAGGCAATCATCTCACTCCATTTCTCTGAGTTTGACTACTTTAGCTCTTCCCGGAAGTATAATTATGCAGCACTCATCCTCTGTGTCTGGCTCCTTTCACCTAGCATGGTGCCTCCCATCTTCGCCTGCACCAGAGTGTGGAATGAAATTTTCCTTCTTTTCTTTCTTTACAGCTTTATATCTATCTATGTATCTATCTATCTATCCATCTATCCATCCATCTATCCATCATCTATCTATCTGTACATCCATCCATCCTTATCCATTCATCTGTCGGTGAGCACTAAGGTTGCTGCCATACTTGGCTGTCGTGAACAGCACTATAATAGATACAGTGCATATAGGTCTTCGAGATTCTAATTTTGCTTCTTTTGGATAAATAAGCAAAAGTGGGGGTGCTGGATCATATGGAAGTTTAGTTTTAATTTTTTAAGGAAATTCCATGAAGTGTATATATGCACATGCTCCTGATGGATGGATGAGTGGGTAGAAAGCAGTAATGTTTCTCGTTTACAATCAACAAGTTTTATCCACATGAACTGAGTTTCTGGTAGTCAAGATATGAACTGTGCTTTGCTTGCTCTTGGTCATATCTTTTTGGCAAACAGGAGCATGGCTTTAATGGGTAACTTGGAGCAAGGAGTCTGTCACAGGCCGGGAATAGACTTTGTATGTGCAAATACATCCAAAGCTTTGAGAGTAGAAAGGCCGAGACTCTTCTCAGCAGTAGTCTATTCCATCTCAACCATTTCCAACCCGGGCTCCACATTCACCAGTTGCTTTCAACTTTCTCAAGCATTATCATTTAAAAAATAATTATTATCTCATATAGAATTTATGGAAGGGGGTCAGGTGATACGTGATGTACAAGATAACCACCCAAACCCCTTCTCATCACCTGCAAAGTTACACAGTGTCACAGCCATCACCCGCCAGACCACCACACCTATCACTACCCATGCAAAGATGAGAGGCAAGTGCTCGAGAGGCAGAGAAAGAAATGCAAGAAACAATATTCTTACTCTGGAGAATTTATGGAAAGATCCACATCTACTACAAGAGAACTACGATCCATATCTATGCAAAGATCCATATGTTGCTTGGTTTCATTCTCAAATGCTCCTTTTTGTTTAAACCTTCAGTTCATCTGTTCAGGGCCACTTGCTGGCTTGAGGTCGGAGCAAGTGCAGGGATGTTGGGGTTGAGGTGACAGATTAGGAACAAGAGATGAGATATGTGCAGAGTGCCTGCAGGTCCGAGCTGTTTGGCTATTACAGTGGGTCATGGAGAAGTAAATGGCAGACCAAGCTGGAGATGTAAGGTCGGGCTCAGGGGGCACAAGCTGGCCTCAGATACACTCTTGCAAAGCCCTCTGTTCCCTGGGTCATGGAATTAAACAGAGAAGTGATTCTTCATCTCCCCACCTAACTAACCCAGGGAAAATTAACTTCTTGATTTGCCTCTCCTGGTAATGTAAAATTGCTATATTTATGCTGAGATTGCTCTAATGTAACCACTATCTCTGGAAGGGTCTGGCCCCTTCCCACACTGCTGGTCTCCTTGGCTCTAATTCAGTGGATGTTAACAGCAGTTCTCAGATGCTGGTGCCTGGCAGCTGCCCTGCAATGCCAAGGCGACCTGGATGCCTCAGAGAGCAATGAAATCATTCTAAGAACTATTTTAATAAAATTTTCAAGAGTTAAGCCACCTTCTTGTGACTTATTATAATAAAAACCCAGGCCGCTGAGTCATAGGACTGGAAAGGTCATTGAAGGGACTGTTCAATAAAAGTCATCAAAGAAGAAAGTGAGGTTGGAGTTGGGGGTTGATCCTGGATACCAGCAGCTCTGCTCTGCTTGGATGGTTCCCAAAATTCACAATGAGACTTCATCGTCAAGTCAACATAGTGGAACTAAGAGGTGAGACCCTGAAAGTGCTCAGTGACCTTAGTAAAAGCACTGCAGGGAATGAACAGGGCCCAATTTTGCCCTTCTTCCTGTTCACGACATGTAGAAACAGGGTCTTTTCTTGGTGAGGACACTGCAACAAGACCCCATCTCCAAAGCAGAGTGCAGCCTCACCAGACACCCAGCTCACCATCCTCAGGATCTTGGGCTCCAGTCTTCAGAACCATGAGAAACAAGTTTCCATTCTTCATCAATCTCAGGTATTTCATTATTATAGCTTCACTGACCTAGGACAAGCAGGGCACCTGCTTTCAAGGTGGGCATCTGTCAAATGCACATCATGCTTGAGTTCCATTTGAAACCTCTGCATGCTGTCCCCACATCTGATAAAACCCTGTTGATCTGGAGATCTCCGGTTCAAGGGCAACCATGAGGTGAGGAAGAAAGTAGCCTCCCGCAAGACCCCCAAGGAGAGCCTGAGGTCTCTGAAGGAGCCACCAAAACCCCGTTCCTGCCTTACTCTGCAGGAAGGAATACCAGAAGGGCCACCAGACTTAGCAGTTCTTGATTTATAAGCTGTCTTGGTCTGTTTTGTGCTGTTGAAACAAAATATGTGAATCTGGTAATCTAGAACAGAAATTTATTTCTCATGGTTCTGGAGGCTGAGAAGACCAAGACCATGGTGCATGCAGGCTTCCCAGCTGGAGTGTGTCCCTGCATTCTCACCTGTCTGAAAGTGGGAGGACAGAGAGGGGCATCATCTCAGTCACTGCCCTGGGTGCTGTGACACAGTACCTGATGCCCAAGTTTAAGGAGGAGGAGTTTGGTTTTGGCTCATGTTTCAGTCCATGATCATCTGGATCCACGGCAGAGCAGCATGGCACAGGACATGGTGGAGGACAGCTGCCTGTGGCAGAGCAGACAGGAAGCAGAGAGAAGAGAGAGGAGCCAGGAAGGGAAATAAACCCTGCCAGGCCACACCCCAGTGACCGCCTCTCCCAATCAGAGCCCAGCTTTTAATAGCAAGTCAGGTATAAAACCCCATAATCCAATCACCTTCCCAAAGCACCACCTGTGAGAGCTTGAAGCTTCCGGGAGACACGCAGATGTAAACCATAGCAGGCAGGGGGCTCTCTGCAGCCTCTTTTGTGAGGATATTAATATCTGCGCCAAGAGCAGAACACTTCTGATTTGGGCACTTCTTCAAAAGTCTCATCTCCTACTACTAACCCACTGGGAATTCAATTCTAGTCTGTGAAGTTTGTCAAACCATCACATAGTTTCATCTGTGATGTATTGGTTGTTGAGGAGGGTGTTACTTAATTTCCATGTGTTTATGTAGTTTTTGGGGTTTCTTTTGCCATTGATTTCTAATTCCATTGCACTATGGTCTGATAAAAAGCATGGGATTTCAATCTCTTTGCATTTACTTAAGCATGTCCTATGAGCTAGTAGGTGGTGTATTTTGGAGAAGATCTCGTATGTAGCTTAGAAGATTATGTAATTTGATAAAAGTCATCTATAACAAACCAATAGTCAACATCATACTAAATGGACAAAAACTGAAAGATTTCACTCTAAAATCAGGAACAAGACAAGGATGTTCACTATTACCACTGTTAGTCAATATAGTTCTGGAAACATTAGCCAGATCAATTAGACAAGAGAAATAAATAAAAGGAATAAAGATAGGGAAGGAAGATGGTAAACTATCATTATTTGCAGATGACATGATGTTCTATATAGAAGACTCCAAAAACTTCACCAAGAGATTTCTAGGTCTAATAACTGGGTACACAGTCAACACTCACAAATCAATAGCATTCCTGTACAAAAATAACAAACTCACTGAGAGAGAAGTTAAGGGAACCAAGCCTTTCATAATAATATCCAAAAAAATGAAATATTTAGGAATCAATTTAACAAAGGAAGTAAAAGACCATTATATTGAAAACTACAGTACTCTAAAAATGGAAATCGAAGAGGCTATCAGAAAATGGAAAGATATCCCTTGCTCTTGAGTAGGAAGAACCAGCATAGTAAAAGTGGCCATACTCCCAAACTTGTTATACAGGTTTAATCAAATCTCAATCAAACTACCAATAACATACTTCACAGAACTAGATAAAACATTTACTAAAATTTATTTGGAACCAGGAGACACCTAGAATAGCAAAAGCAATTCTGAGCAATAAAGGCAAGGCAGGAGGCATCACGATCCCTGACTTGAAATTACACTACAAAGCTACTGTGATAAAATCAGCATGGTACTGGCAAAAACAAAGACTCAGGGATCAATGGAGCAGAATAGAAAATGCACAAACAAGCCCAAATCCACTCAGTCACTTTACATTTGACAAGGGGACCAAACACCCTCACTGGAAGAAAGACAGCCCCTTTAATAAATGGTGCTGGGAAATCTTTCCACATGCTGAAAACTAAAACTGGACCCATGTCTATCACCATGCACTAAACTAAAATCAAAATGGAAGCTTTTGTAAATAGGAAGGGAAGAGTGGTAGAAAGAAGGGGAGGGGAATGGGGATGAAAATAAGGATCAGGGAATATCACGTATGGGAACAAGTTCCGTACGTTGAATGTGACCATTATGTATATCCAAACTGTACCAATAAACTTAGTTAATGATTAAAAATAAGCCATCATGTAAATCCAGGTTTGGGGACTCCAGTTCTTGAAACACAATGGGTAGAATCCACAAGCGGAAGGTGTTCCTATACGTCTCTGGTGAGACCCAGGCATTCACAACCATTCTCCAAAAATCATAGAGAATAACACCAAACTGCCCCCACTCCATGCTCGGTATGTAGGCAAGCAAATAATGTAGTTGAGGCAGACTACAGTAATGTTTTTGCAGTGTTAAATAAGAAACTCTCAAATGGGTAAGGTATGGTTACCTGGAAAATCCTTTTTTCCTCAAGAAAACCAGCTAAATGGAGGGTCCTGGGCAGGTGTGTGTGTGTGAGCAAGAGCCTACATCACAGTTCAGTGAGAACTAGTATAGGGAGCACAGAACCATGGCGATGTTTGTTGACAAAGCTTCCCCAAATGCTGGAACCCTGCCATGGCCTTAGCAAGTGGGTTTGGTGGCTGGTGATATATCTTCCTTTGGAGACTGTGGGTGCAACTGGGCCTTAGGGTGCCTGGGTCTGAGCAGTGGCTTTACTGTCTTGGCCTGGGATGAGGCTCAGGGAGACTTCCCAGTATACTAACAGGAGAATCTAATCAAGTCCTATTATTTTCCTTCAGTCAATTCTATCTTATGGCTCTGCTTGAGGGAATAATTTTACAAAGCAAAACTTTGGAATTATCAAAACTTAATGTACCCAAAATTCTGCAAGATAGATAGCTCCCAAATATAGGCCCACTTTGGAAAATCTTTACATGTGTATCTGTTCAGTATGTGTCAAGATGCACATTCTGAGGTCCTTAAGTCAAAGAATTCATTCATTAAATCTAGTACTTGCTTTTGTGGACAATTCTTTAACTTTTGGATCATCTGCTGGGAATCAGAGATGGCTGCATATATTTAAAGTACATATGTTTGCATTTTTAAGCCTTCTGTTTAATAGAAAAGTGATTTATAATTCCGGACTGGCAGAGAGAGTTGGTGGTGGTGGTGCATGGAGTCCTTCCAGATGAGCTGAAAGGTGGTTTCCGAGCATGAATTATGTGTCCGCATGTAAACAGGAAGACGAGGAAAATGATGAATCATCTCCAATCCGCTCTTAGTGCAAAACTGCAGACTATATAATTTAAAATTTACTTTACTGTCAGCAATGCCCATATAATGTGAGCAGACACAAAGAGCCTATCCAATAGGGTTGGAAACAAAAGCTATATTAAGGTTTCCTGCAATCTAAAGAAAGCCCATGAATAATTCACAGGTCCACGCATTAGGGCACCCCAGGGGGAATATGCACACAGTGTGTACTTAATTAGGAAGAGAGCTGATAAATTAGCTGAATCACCTGATTTGCCATCAATATGATATTTCAGTTACCTTCAAAGATAAGGTTGCCCTCTCATATCTCTTTGAAGGTAATCTGTAAGTCTGGGCAACTTAGGGTGACTGTAATTACCATAAGACTGTGGGGTGCTGGGTTTGGTGGTGTGTGCCTACAGTCCCAGCACTTAGGGTGGCTGAGGCAGGAGGGTCACAAATTCAGATCCTACCAGGGCAACTTAGTAAGACTGTGTCTCAAAATTTAAATACGTAAAAATAAAACCATTGAGCATGTGGTCCTAGTATGGAAGGCTCCAGTCACATGCATGGGCTCACGTTATCCTGAGTGCCCCATGATGCTGGAACACACATTTCTATCCCTAGTGTACAGAAAAGGAAATGGAGACCTGGAGAGTTTAGATAACCTGCTAACAAGGCCAGTAGAAAGGACACAGGGTGGTACTTGAGCCCAAGAGTGTCTGTTCTTCCCCCTGCCCATCCAAGTGGCCACTGGTTCAGTGGATCACATCATGCTTTCAGAGACCTCAAGTGGGCAGCTGTGGCTGTGATGTGCCAGGTGCCAGCCAGCACTGCTCAGCACGGTACATGCCTTGGTGGATACATCGGGCTTCTGGATCCTCAGAGAGTCTTTGTCTCAAAGTTCTCACCACACTGCACACAGACACATATTTGAAATGTGGTAAGTGTGCAGAGTATCTCAGAGCTGTCACCTTTTGAGGTCTGCTGTGCCTCTGGTCCTCATGAGTGACTGTGCCTGCCCATCAGAGGCTGTTTCCAGCCCCCTGTCCTTAGGACTTCTGGTTCCCTAAGGACTGCCACTTTGGAATGCAATTCTTCTGCTGGCAGAGGAGGAAGTCTGTGCTTTCCATTTGCCCTAAGGGCAGAGAACAACTTCCCTCTGGACATGCAGTCCACTGGTGGGAATGCCGGGGGCCTTCTGCCCGGGATCTGTTTTTCCCATGAGGCTGCCCACCTGGCTGGCACTGGGTTGTCTTGGACTCACTCTGGATTCCACTTATCTTCCAGAGCATGGGAGAGGCACATGTCACCCTGTGTCCTCAGTTTCAATAGACTCTCTCAGGTTAGCGGGGTGGGTTATCTGTCACTGGAGTTCAAATCTTAACCAGAACCCAGCTGTGGACATGAACACAACCTCCATCTCCTGGTGGGCTGGGCAGAGCTAGGTACACCCAGACTAACTCCAAGTCTTGGCACTTGCTTCTGTGCTGGGTGTTGTTGGTTGCGCCTTACCCTTCTGATCCCTCTGGCACAGACATATGCGGGAAAAGGTAAGAAGCCCTGGAGCCAGGCATGGTGGCACATGTCCATAATCCCAGGACTCCGGGAGGCACAGGACAGGAGGACCACAAATTCAAGCACAGCTTGGGCAACTTAAGGAGACTACTTCAAAATAAAAAAATAAAAAGGGCTGGGGATGCAGCTCAGGGTGAAAGTCCTGGATTTTACATCCAGTACCATCAGGAAGAAAAAGCTCCGGAGCAGGAGAGAAGCACCACGACCCACTCACGTCTGAGCCCACATAAACCTGGCAGGTACTGGAGAGGGGACCTCAGTGGTCCCTCCCAGCTTTGTACTCCCAAGGGCCCCGCCTCAGCCGGGTGGCTGGATTCTCTCTGTCTACATGGCCCTGGGAGTGCTCCAATCCTGGCACAGTTCTGCAGCCAGCACTCTCCACTAGGACAGCACAGGAAGTGTGTCATCCTCCTAGAGATGCCAGCTGGGATGCAGGGCAGGGGAGCAAGGAGTGTAGCCTCCCTCCCTGCAACACCTGTAGGAATGTGCTTCGTGGGGCTTCTGTGTACGCACATGCCAAACAGTTGCCTCTCAGTCATGTGGAGCAAAAGGATTGAATTCCCACCTGCAAATTCTCTGCCCCGACCTTGTCTCATCATAACCCCAACACCGACCAAGGTGACTCCTTTTCCAAATTGCAAATATAGTTCATGCCGACACCTGGCCTCACTCTCACTGGTGTCAAGTGTGCCAGCTGCCCCTGCACCGTCTTCACAACTGCACAGCCTCTCTCCTGTCTCCTGCATCACTGCAAGGACCTTTGCCATTTCCCTCCAACATAGCCTGGGCTCCCATGCTTCACCTGCTGTGCATTTTTTTAGAACAAGGATTTGTAGAACCTCCTGCCTGTCTAGGGATGAACTTGTCTTGGGAAGTTGCTTCTGCATGGAGTCCTCAGCACCACAGATGGGGCCTCTTACCTCCCACCACTCTGCTCAGCTGCTTCTGTTCCTGGCACAGTACCTACTATCTTGCATCGCAGCAATCAGTATGATTCTTCTTCCCAGTGCCTGGCATTTTCTGGGAGAAGGATGTTATCCTACCTATCATCAAATTGAGCTGTTTAATCCATTCACCTGTGGTATTGACACATAATGGAGCACTTCTCTGGATAAAGAAGGATACATTTGGCTCATTTGTAGAAAAATGGACATACTTTGGGACCACAAAGCAGACACACAAACTTAAGGTGCATGTGGCTTCTCTTACATGAGAAACCCAAAATATACACAAGGAGAGAACTAAAAGATAATAGGAGGTAGGGACATAGACCCTTTGCCAAAGAGAAGGGGAGGGACAAAGGGAGGGAGGGGAAAGGAAGCACAAAATTTAAGATATATTACATGCATATCCCAACTCACCCCGAGGAATATGGTCACTAGGCACTGCGCATGTGCACTAGTATAAATATTCTAAAATCAGTCTCTTTAATAAGTCAACAAAACATTCATTTTTATCAGTACAATAAAAGCTCAAGAAACATGTGCTGATTGATTGATCTGTAGCACCAAGGCCTCGCTGTTCCCAGCGCCTGACCTCCCAGACCTTCGGTGCCACCACAGCATTGCCTGTGCGTTTGGGGCTGATGGGCCTGGACAGCAGGAGGGACCCTGCTCTCTCCCTAGGTCACCTTGATAAAGGTGCCTGGTCTGTCAGGGAGGAGCACTTCACTTTGGTTATTTAAGGCGCCTGGCTCCTTGTCTGTTGCACTCTTGTATCCTCACCTCCTTTCCACGGATTCCCACTAGAACTCCAAGCTCGATGTCCTTATTTTCATAGAGAAAACTCCAATGATTCAGGTAATACATTTGGCATTTCTTCCAAGGTATAAGAAGTAGAATAAAATTATGAGAAATGCAGTAAGTGTCAAGGGAAAAC
Organism: Dinomys branickii; assembly: GCA_004027595.1. Classification (NCBI taxonomy): domain Eukaryota; kingdom Metazoa; phylum Chordata; class Mammalia; order Rodentia; family Dinomyidae; genus Dinomys; species Dinomys branickii. The sequence continues at coordinate 28,592 of PVLD010000775.1, forward strand.
ATCCTAAAACTGTAAAACCAGTGTCTTCAGGAACATGGGCTGTGGGAATACAATAAGACGCATTAAAGTTCCCTTCAGTTCAAGCTAGTTTCATTGACAAAAGGCAGTTGCTGCAAAAGTGGTGATTGACTACACAACATCCACCACCCACTGGCTATGACAGCAGCAAGACACCCACCCTGCCTGTAACCTGCTTCTCCCTACATAAGATGAGGAACAACCCAGCTGCCCTCTAACTCCATTTACGAGGCCTTAGGTTATGCTAAGCCCACCACAGAAAGCCAATAAACAGCTCTTCCATGGGTTGATTTCATGGAAGTTTATAAGTAGGGGGGATTTTAGCTTCAGCACAAAAGGCCCCAGGAGGAGTTCATCTCTTCCTTCAGTGTGGACTTTGAGGAGAGCAGGAGGCATCTCCAGTGCTTTTGAAGAGGAGGGAGGGAGTGCCCAGGAGGCAGCCAGGAAGAGACATGACCTCACTGTAACGAGGCCCGCAGGCCCAGCTCAGCCTCTCAACTAGCACGAGGCCCAGCTCCTTACTATTGCTCAAACTCTGTTCCACTGACATTTTAGCCAGGGCCTCCCGGCTGCCGCAGAGCATCGAGCCCTGGGGACCTGGCTGGTGCCCCTTCTCATTTCGTCCAGGTTTTCTTGGGAGAGCAGAACCCCAGAGAAGTCTGGCTCCCTACCCTCCTGGTGCAGAACCAGCCTTGGCAATCAGTGGGATGGGCTGTCACCATGTCACCGTGTGACTGGGGGGATGGCTACCAAAGGGGGCGGGAGTGCCCCAGCAAACAGGTGTTACCAGGTATGGATAAGCGAGGGGAAGGTCTCACTCAGATTGCACATCTGAGGCTAGGCCTTGCTGAGCTTCCCCGTGTAAAGACCTTCATGTCCCTAGTGTTCCGACACCAGCCTGAGCAAGGTGGTACTGCTGCCTTTTGACTCCTTGCTGGGAATACTCTGGATATGAAGACTGTTATCCTGCAGCTTGGCCCTAGGCACATGCTCTTCTCTGGCAGAGGGTTGACGAGGGTTTAGGCACTGTGGCAGCTTGCTGGGAAGATGGGTTTGCTCAGGGAGACCCTTGAGACCCCTAGGGATATGATGCCTGCTGTGTTACCTGCAAGGTCTGCCCAGGGTGGCAGGTGGACTGTCGGAGGCCTGGCAGCAGAGCAGGCTTGGAGAGACCCCACCTGTCCCCGTGGCTGGGCAATATGGCAGCCCCTAGGATTGATCCTTCTCTAGCCGGGTTTCTTGACAAGAAATGCCTCCCCTTCACTGCACTGGGCTCACAGCTGGAATAAGATCTCCCCCTATGAGGACCAGAAAGAGCACAGTTTGAAGCTAGAGGCTGGGATATTCCAGGAGGCATTGCATGGTCTCCTGATTTAGACACTTTCCTAGCAGTCCAGCAGCACACCAGAGCTACGCACTGGGCACTAAGGCGTGGCCACTCCTGCCACTAATCACTGACCAAGGGGCACTGCCGTGTCATGGTCTTCTCCCTCCCTCTGACAATGACTGAGGCTCACTGTGGATTCCTGACCTTGCTTTTGCTTTTTGCAGTTGTCAAGAAACATGAAGCCCTCTCTGGATTTACTATAGGTGACAATCACAATTCTTGGTGGTTTGTAGCTGAGCTTTTCTCTTCTTAAGAGATTGCTTTATGAGGATGGAAACTACTATTTTAGCACAGTTTATATCATTTTTCAATCAGCTCTGAAAAGGGTTTTTTAAATTATTATTATTTTTTTTACAAATTTGATGTGCTCATGAGACCTGGGAAGTATAATAAAAGTTTAATCTTCCCCTAGGGAGACCACCAACCCTGTGATAGACTCTCAGACGATGACCAGAGATAGAAAGGAAAGCTGCAGAGGGACACAGCAGTCAGGGTTGAGTTTTGCAGATGAAAATGGCTTTACCTTGGAGCCCTTGGGCCACCTTTTCACATGTGGGACTGAGAAGAGTGGTACACTGCACTTACTATGACAAACTTTGCTCATACTTAAGACAACTTTTGCTTGAAGTAGAGCATGCATCTGAAGTCTAACCATCCTCTTTGGAGACCCATACACCTGACCTCTTTTTATTACCTAAAGCAAGATGTCCAACTTCCTGTCCACATTCCCACTGGAGCCAAAGGTCAGACACTTACGCAGTTTCCACCAGAGGGGACGTAACAACCTTGTCTTTCTATGTGACCTTGTCTTAAATATTGTTAGTAAAATGTCCTTAGTTTCAATTAATCCCACTAGACCTTGCTTTGTGTCCACATTCCTCACCTTAGATGGTAAATACCCCAAATATCCTTGATTGTGCCTGCGAACATGTTTCTCAGATATTTAACAGTCTGCTGGGTTGGGATAAATTATTTAGGCAAGGAGAGAATCTTTAAAGTCTGCATATTTAATATGTTCTAAATTCTGAGTTAGGAAGTAGAGTGTAGGAGGAAGGAAATTACATTCTGGTGAGACAGAATTGCAGACCGAGGCTGTCCTGTTTCTTCTCTTCGATTTCAGGACTTGGCTTTTTAATGGCCAAAAAATGAAGACTTACTTCCCTGACTGTGCTGTCTGGAGTGTCCCCTCAAACCAGGATCATTTTACCACGGGTTCCTAATGCACAATTGACAATTAAACTGTGTGTTTAACCTTTGCGTTAATTACTCCATTTTCTTTTGTTGGGGAATCAAGCTTTTAAGTCAGCCGATCAATTCTGCATATTATGTAAGTCCACACCACTTGCTTAATATTTACTGCCTTGGGCAGAGTGGAATATAACTACTGCAGTGATAAATAACACATCACACACTGCGGAGGAGATGGATCAGCTGGGCTATCTGGATACTGCACAGCCCTGGGTACCTGGGGTTATGTAGGGCTCTCACTATACTGGGGGAAGTAAATACGCAGGGGAGGCTAGCAACTGTAAGGAGCAGTGGCTGGCTCTACTACTGACCAAAAAAATACTTTATTTTCTTTCGCCAACTCTTACCTAAAAATCCTTCTGTTAGGCCTTCATTTCTGGATGCCTGAAAATGCTACAAGGAGTTGCGCCAGTGCAAGGTTTTGCTCACCACTGTGGCGAGGGCCCTTTTCCTCCCTGGTCACTGTCAGCAATTGAGCCTCATTTTGGCATGGTAGTAAACGCTTACGGACATCAATGGTCTGTTTTTCTTCTTCAAATAATGAGGAACTGTTAACCATGCCTATTTTATGGATTCAGCCACTGGAATAAGAAACAAACACGAGCTGTATCTAGAAGAATTCAATTACATGCAAAAACCAGAAGACAAATGTTCTTTAAAGAGATGCTACTTTTAAAAGTTTTTTTTTTTCCTTCAAATTCCTACTTTAAGAGTGCGTAGGTTCTGCTTTTTCACTTTCAGTGAGAGAGTATATTTTAGAAGATCTATTCTGGGTCTAACTTTATACATCACTCTAGGTTTGTTTAAAAACAAACCTGAATGTGATTAGCTTGAGCACTGTCTCAACCCCTAACTGTAACTGATCTATTGCAGATAAGAAATTACTGCAGTGCATAGTTTTGAGGTCCTACTCCTGGAAAAATGAAAGCAACACACCCGCTTTAGCAGGCAGCGCCTCCCCCCCACCCGCAGGTGTCTGTAACTAATGATAAGCTATGTTTGTGAAAATGCTGCAGAAGGCTATGCAGACACAGTGATCTGACTCAGTAGCACTGACATCAAGTGCATTGTATGCTGGATATTTGTTGTTAATGCTCAATGTTTCTCTTTATGTCATCCAAATTGATAAATATACCCTATAAAATCTAAAAGTAAAATGTACACCCTCCCGATATTGCAACCTTTTACTACTTGGAAACAAATGACATTATAATTGCAAATTCAAAATGTCAGAAAATGCATATGATTAGGGTTTCACAGTTACATCTATTAACTTGAGGTGGCTGCAGGAAGCCCTGGAGTTTAAAGACCCAGATCGTCGCTGGGAGCGTTTCTGCTGGTGCTTCACGGGTGTGCTAACGTGGCGCTGCCAGTAGCAGAGTACATATTTTCATCTTGATATTTCCCTCATAAAATTCTCCAGATCTGAACACACAGTGCTTCTACCTTCGTCTCTGTGCCACTTCACAGAGCTGGCCTTGGGGAAAACAGTGTCTTTATGCCCCTGTCTTTGCTCTCCTGTGATCCAAGTTGTGCTTGGAAACATTGAAGAATATTCCACCTATACACCATGTCTGAGAGTACTCTGCTTACTTCACCTTTGAAGTAACATAACGTAAATTTTTCAAGAACAATTCATTTGGGCAAAGTTCATGTACCATAACCTCATCACTTCACGGTGGACCTTTCAGAGCCACGTGGCCCTTTCAGAGTGCTGTGTGGCCACCCCCTCTGGCTAGTTCCGAAATACTCCCACTGCTCTAAGGTAAGACTCCTTATCCTATACACTGCTTTCTAGAACGTTTCTGACACATCTGGGAGATGAGGGGATGTACTGAGAAGGTAGGTGGTGAACTCTATGAAGTCTCCCACTGGTTGGCAGTGGGAGAGACCGGGACAGGTAAAGATAAGCACGAAGAGAGGGCTTCTGGATTTGGTGGTCTGAGCACACTGAGGAAGTGCCTCATACACTTTGTAAACTCTTAAGATGCCCCAGTGGGCCATGTGTCTGGAACCAGGATATAAGCAAGGATGTTAGGTTCACCTGCCCCTCCTGCTTTGTGTCTGGGACAAGGGGCAGAGGGAAGCCCCAGGCTGAAGGATCCTGAAGGAGATGGTGGTTTATATGGGAAAGAACATGGCGGAGCCTGGAGGCCCTTGATCATTCTGGTCCCAAAGGGGAGGGGACAGAGCATGAAGACCCATGGGTGGATCTCCTTTGAGAGAAAAGAGGAGACTTTGAGAAGAGATGAATGACCAACCATGTGAGAAACAGGACACTGCCAGAGCTCAAGAAGATGGAAAGGCCCACAGTCAAATATAGTCGACTCCATAGGGGCAGAGGGGGAGAAGACCCTGACTGCACCCCCTGCAGAGCCAGTTGTAGGGTGGGTGTGCCCCCAGCGCAGGCCATGTGTGCAGGCATACTCACAAGCACTGTGGGCGAGATGTGTGGGACAGCCATGCTGGGGACCACAAAGGCCACGAAGACCAAGAGCCCCTTGGGGTGGGGAGGACTCATGCATCACATCTTGATGGTAAAATTAAGGTTACACTGCATATAGATCATGTCCCTGGAAGTACCAAGTGGATAATGCCAATCCTCAGTGGCTGCACGGGGTACGTTCTCACCTACATAACCACAGGACATGGCTCGGCTGTAGAGAGGAGGGCAGACAGGTGACAGCGGGACTTCCTGAGGGGTAGGGGTGGGAGGAGCGGCAGGTGTAAAAGGGCAACAGGAGGGGCCTGGGCAGGGATGGAGCATCTGTGCCTGCAAAAGGTGACCAACTGGGGGGACCTGGCAAAGGGTACATGGGACCTGTTTATATTATGACTTCTAAGTGTGTGTAAGTCCTGCTATCTCGAAATACAAAGCTTAATTTTTTTAAGGAAAAGGATAAAAGCATATTGTGAATGTTCTTTAAAATAGAGGAGTAAACACTCAGAGGGAAGGGTCAGTGACAGCCTGAAAGTGGCCTTGGGGACAGTACCTGTGGGGTACCCTGATGAGAGCCACCTCAGATGCCTCAGACAGACCTGGAGGGGCTCAGCATGGGAGGGGTGACACACACATGTCCGGTGTGTGAGGACACCATGGCTGTCTTCCAGTGAGTTTAGAGGGTGGGACAGGAGATGCACAAGTGTATGTTATAAATACTACTCCTGGCCACAGGGTGGTGAGCAGCAGAGATAAAAACCAGACCCTAGGGGCTGCTGCTTCCAGACCAAGCACAGGCTCTCTCACAAGGCAAATGTAGCCCAGGACGGAAATCTGCTCTCCACTCCACCTGACTGTGACCTGCTGCACACACACGTCAACCCCACGCTGTATTGCCTGGGCCCTGAAGAGGGGGCTGAGGTGCTGTTCCCTCCAAGGAGCACCCCGGGGTGAATCACTGGTTCTCACTGGGAAGGGGAGGCCAGTGGTGTCATTTTCTTCTTATAGAAGCAACACATCACTGAGTCATTAATCCTCTTCGTGCCATGCTGGGCGGGGTGCACGCCGCCTATCCTGAGCATCAGGTGGGATCAAAGCTGATTTTTAGCATCTGCCCAAAGCTTCAGAGAGATCAAATATCATGACTTCAGCCTGCACTTCCAGCAACTCAGGAGCTGAAAGACCTGGGTTCCTGGTAGAATGCACTGGGTCCCCTCAATGCAGCCTGTACGCAGCTTTCCAGGGCCCTGCATCTTGGGGTTGGGTGACAGTGATGCTGTTGGAGCCTCTTCACGTCTGACACTATGACATGGCACTGTTCCTGGGTACCCACATATCTGGCACCTGCCAGCACCTGTTAGGCTCCCAGGCCGGCAGCTGCCTGAGAAAGGAGGCAGAACATCTTCCCAGGGCTCTGCCCCTGGGATGTGGGCTCCAGAAGTCACCTGTCCATGTGCACCTAAGCAGCTCCTTAGACACCACCGACTCACTAGCAAGGAGCTGTGAAACACTCAGTATCTAGCAGGACTTTGCCACATGCTGACTGTCACAAAACATAAAAGCACTTGCCACTGCCTCTGCCTTCTAACACTGTGGGCAAACAAGGGGTGTCATCTTTAGCCAGGAGCATGTGGTCCTGACTGTGGAGCTGCCACACAGACAAAGGTCAGTCTCCCTTCGCCAAGGTAGGTGCTACTTCTGCTGCCCACGGTCCACCTCCCCCACTGTCACCAGCCCTTAGCAGCCCACCCCAGCTATTTCCCTCTCCTGCTCTGCTCTCCAGAGCCTATGCATACCCGTTGTACATGTTTATTTGATTTGTAGGTTTTGTTTTTTGGTACTGAGGATTTAATCCAGGCCCTTTGCATTGAGCTACATTCCTAATCCCTTTTTTAGTTAGTTTTTATTTTCAGACAGGGTCTCACTAAACTGCTAAATTGCCCCGGCTGAGCTGGAACTTGCCATTCTCTTACCTCAGCCTCCCTGAATGTCCCTGTTCTTCTCTGCTCAGCAGGGTGCATCCTCCTGTATCACACCTCATCCCTGTGGTGGTCTGTGCCTGCAAGCTAGGGGCTGGGGAAGGCGACAGAGACCTCTCTGTGACAGCTGTATGGACTGGGTCCACCAGCTCCCATAGGCTTGTGAACAGGGCCTGGAGCCAAAGAAGGATCTGGAGTAAGGTGGCCGTAGCCGGCCACCTCTGTTCAGCCTCAACACTGGCTGTGGCTTAGCTGTGCCAGGGAGAGCAGGATACTAAGAAATTCAGACCACGGAGCCCATCCCTTCAGAGATGGGGCTCTGCACGCGGGTCATCTGACCATGAGCTCCGCGTTCTGCTAGCAGCTGTATTTATGCCACTTCCGCGTCAGCGCAGCAGCAATGCCGTTTACCCTGAATGGTAGCTGCACGTTCCCGAGACTGGTCATGGGCTCCCTTTGGCTCATTTGCATACTTAATCCTCTCCAAGTGTACTATTGTGATGATGGTGATCATTCTTCCCATTTTCAAGTGAGGAAGAAAATTTTAATTTAAGGAATTTATCCAAGGTCATCACCTAGTAAGTGGTAAAAATCAGAATTGGAACTCAAAACTTTCTGGCTCTAGTACCCTTATTGCCCAGCTTTTTTATTATGTGCTGCTAATTCAAAAAACTGGCCTGTGACCACAGCAGGAGAAAAACATGGCGCATGTGTGTGCATATGTTCACCATGTGTAAATGCGTGTGCTTGCATGTGATCTGGATTGTTAGCTGATGTTTGGCAACAAATTAAAATCTAGGTACAGTCTGGCTCTGTACTAAGCTGGGGACACAGAGATAAGGTTAGTCCTCTGGATGGGAATGGAGGCATCAGGGAATGGAGTGACACCAGCCCTGGGGGAGGGCGTCAGGTTCCCATGACTGGCAGGGGTACAGGACACTGGAGACCAGCTCACAGAGCGCTGGTCCCTAGAGGGGTGAGTGCAGGAAAGGCCAGGAGCATTGGTGGAGATCAGAGAGGACATATGGTTCCCAGAGACCCTTGGGGCATTAGTGAACCTGAAATACAGGGTGGCAGAAAGCTGGGGGAGGGAAGTTGGTGAAGTGTAGTGTGATGACCAGGAACCATAATAAGACCAAAGGGTTTGTGTCACCACAGTCCTGTGTGAGCATGCTTGGTGTCCTCACCTTTGTCCCAGAATGACTCAGTTTTGGTTCCTGTTGAGATTGCAAAGTACAGTGAATGTTTAATTTATAAAGGTACTTATTACAGTGAAAGATAACAGTGCCAGGATTCCTCTTTAAAATTGTCCCCGGTGAGCTCCCTTACCCCACTGTCCCCATCGCTTCCTGAAGCAGTTCTGCAAGTCCTCTTTCTTGAGCATTGTTAGTTGCACCATTGTGGCTGCCTCAATGTCCTGAACTGAGTCAGAGTGTTTCCCTTCATGGTGATTTTTGGCTTTGGAGAAGAGCCAGAGGCTTGCACGGTGCCAGATTTGGTTGATAAGGTGGATGAGGCACAGTGTCGTGTTTTACGAGCCTCCCTTTCTGTTGGACAGTGTTCAGCAGCAGCATTCACCATCTGATTGATCTCACCTTGTAACTATAGTATGTCCTTTGCTCTAATATTTTAAAATTTAAACCCCCTCTTATTTTTGGATCAGTCCTCATACCTCCCTCACCAGGACCATGTTCTGACCTCCCACAGCTCTCTTTCCCCCATCCACCTATGCCTACATCATTCTGTGAACCTTATTTACCCTCCTCAGGCACTCCAGGAGCCCTCCCCACACTTCTAAGTATTCTAACCACTGTGGTGGGGAACAGCCAATCAAATAAAAGCTGGCATTTGCCAAGACTTGGATAAGCATAGCCTTCTAGCAGTACTTCAGCTTTATGGTGACCCTCTGATACAAGAGTTCTTAAAACAGTTTAATAGGAAGATGCGGGAAGTTCTGATGAGATAAAGATGTCATAGTCACTAGTGATCACACTGGGACGTGAGCTTGGGTTTTTCTGATTTCAAAAGTTCTTTCTGTGGTATGGAGTCCCACCTGTGTTCTTCCAGGACAGTAATCAGTAGCCACTTGCTATCAACGCATCTCCTCCACAGTGTACACTTCATCTCTGGAGAATGGAAACTGATGGTCTCTGTTGCCTGGAGCCAGCTTTGGTGTGACCTACTGTACCAGTCCCAGTTCCTTCCTAGGGACACAAGTGACCTAAACAAGGTCTAAGGGATTTCTGAACCTACAGTCCAGCTGTGAATGAGCCCAAACTGTGTGCATGCTGTAGGTAGGTGTGGCCCTGACCAGCCTTTGGCAACTATAGCTGCCTGGGGTTGCCATACCACAGGAGGGAAATCCTCTTTCCACCATGCAGAGTTCTCACTTGAATTTGTCTTTTGACTGCTGATCATGCAATCCGTGTCTTGGGAGATGCTGTGGAGTTTGGGACACATCCCAGGTTTTCTTCCTTAGTCTCATAGGGATGTCACTTGTCAAGGAAGGGAAACCTCTCCACTGCACATTTTTTTGAAATCAGAAACCAATTCCAAGGAGACTGCTGTAAAAATTTTATACTAAGGACCAGCAGGAAGAGACCAGGAAGTATCACTTCCCTCTGCAGCATTTGCTCCATTGAGAGAGAACTTCATGATGGTTCCACACACTCTCATATTGCAGATCACAAGCCCTCACTGCCAGGTGCTAAAATGATAGGGTTTTGGTTTTCTTTAACACTCACTATTCTTTCAAAGAAAACACAGGAGAAAAAATGCAAGATATTTACAACCTCATTCAGTAGAGCTAAGGAGATCATCTTATGAGTTTCATATTAAGCTGGGCACAGTGGTACACAACTGTACTCCAAGCACTCTAGGAGGCTGAGGCAGAAGGATCAAAAGTTTGAGACTAGCCTGGAAAATTTAGCAAATTATTAAGACCCTGGCTCAAAATTTTAGAAAAGGGCCAGAGATGTAGCTAAGTAGGAAGGCCTTGGGTTTAATCACCAGTAATTAAAAAAAGAAAAAGAATTCTATCTGGGAAGAATTTCCTAGGTCCCTCCTGTTAAGGAATTTTTCTGAGAGACAAATGTCTAAGCATGGCCTCAGAGGTCACTGGTACTAACCTGTAGTACTAGTCTAAGCCAAGGCCTCTCAGCCTCTCCAGGGGTCATTAAAGACCAAAGTCCCTTCCTAACCCCCAAGGCAGAGGTTCTTGTACCTGCTGCACTGCAGGGCCACCTAAGATCCCTTTCCCTTCCCAAAGCCCTGCCCATAGCCTGGACTGATGGTGACCCTGCAGTATGTGACCTCTGTGTGTGTGTGTGTGTGTGTGTGTGTGTGTGTGTATGTGTGTGTGTGTGCGCGCACACACGTGCTTGTGATTTTAAGTTGCTAATCTCTTTTTTAGCCTATAGGCGGCTGCCCTGTGCCACCCCGGTGAGGAGAATGCTGGGCACAGGAAAGGGGCTCTGCCAGGCAATCAGGAGGGCTTCTCAGGAAAGGTGGAAGAGGGCAGAGCTGCCTTCCGGTTCATTTTCTACCCCTAACTCTGTAGCAGACTCACACACAGATTCTTCCTAAGTATCCAAAGGGTGGATAAACAAAGGCATATAGTGCATAGTTCTAAGTCAGATAGCTCTTAGCTTTGTCCAAAGTCCGTGCAAAAAGCCAGCTGTCTGTCTGTAGTAAGTGAGGCTGCCTGGCCGGCAGGATGCACAGAGAGTTCAGTGAGGTGATGCGGCAGGAAAACATAAGGATGCCGCTGATGTCTGGACTCACAAAGCCAATGGCCATGCCAGCAGTGCATGGCTATGTGTTCCATCAACCCACACCTGGGCCAAAAGACTGTCACAGGCTGAAAAGACTCCAGGTGACCCACAAGCCTTCTCTGTGTGTTCTCAGCCATTTGACATGGTGGGAATCAACACTTGGGTGATAAGGACCGGGAATAATGAAGGACAGGTGACTGGGGGCAGGAAGAGACCTCTTCACCATCCCCAGCCTCATCTCCCTGCATATGGAGAAAGACTAGGACAATTCCCTGGTCCACACATGCTCCAGGCAGTGAGTATGTGTTTGCCATAGAACCTGTGAGGACCCTAGAGGTGACCACTGGAGTCTGAGGTTGGAGAAAGGGCTGCAGGGACAGAGGCTGTGGACTTTGAAGGACAGGGAGATAATAAATGCCAGGTTGCCACCCATCCTTCTCAGGCCCTCACCTCATCCTGTTTCTCAGCCCCTCATCCTGGGCAAAGGCTCTGAAGGGCAAGACACAGGGTCAAGGCCTGTGGAAGCCTCTGGTGGTCACACACCTATTGCAGCTGCAGAGCAGAGCCAACCCGTCAAGATCTGCCTTCGTTCATGTGCATCCTTGTCTTTGTTGTCCAACTGGCACCGTGAAAGGCTTTGATGCTGGGGTCCTTTTGAAACAAAAGGAAAAATTGCACTGAGGTCCCATTTGCCCAGTCTGTCCTCTTTAGGATGAACAGGACAGAGTAGGGAAGTCCCCATTCAGCCAGGTGATGCTGCCTACATGCAAAAAAAAGCAAAGAGCTGGAAAAGGAATAGGATGCAATACACACACACAAAGCATGGTCTAGATTCCACGGGGCCCACGCATGGTCCAGGATGGTCATGGGGCCTCAGTGTGAGCCCTGGCTATGAGAGAAACCCCTGATGGGCCTGCTCCCTGCCCAGAGTGCTGTGAGGCCAGCCAATGGACAGAGCCATGTAGCAGCCCATGGAGGGAGCCACTGCCAGACGCACTGTGCCTGTTGGGATGAAATCTCAAGACTGAGAGGTGGACGATTTTCTCTGCCTTTTCCATCCACATGGCATGGCTTCCAGATGGACATTACCAGGCTCAGTTAGGGCAGTATATGAACTGCTAAGCACTGACGTACTAAATTAACTGCTTAGTGATATGATCTATAGTCATTGACCATTATTGATTCTAATTTTGCATAAATGGGCATCCTGGCATGAAAACATTGATCTGTCACAGGGCGCTCCTCCCAGTATCTCACAGCTGACTGAATCAGGTCAGCGGGCACTGCCTGCAGCCATCCTTGTCACAGTACACAGATCCAGGAGCATAGCATGGGGACCATTGGGGGATGCTTCCTTTGTCCCCAGCTGGGCTACTTCTTGCTTGCAAATACACCACCAGGACTGCTGATGAGGTGCTTCAGGGGAAAGCCTGCCACCTGCTTACACTGGGGACCAAAGTCTCTTTCTAGCTGTTCCCACTGCAGTATTTGGTGCTCAAGCTCCTGTGGCAGGCTGGAAAGGGGCTTGTGGGGAGAAGCACCGCAGGGAGAGGCATGTGCCTCCTCCACGGGGCTCTGCTCCTCTCCTTTCCTGCATGCACTTTTGTTTCTGTGAGTCATCACTCTACACTCACAGCCCTACATTCACTTCAACACTTGCCCTTCAACAAAATCTGCACATACCAGGGTCACTGCCGCCCTAATGGAGAGTTCGGGGAGGGAGGACAGCCAGGCAAGAACTGGTCAGGGGCAGCAAGGAAGGAGGGACTGGCACTCTGGGAGCACTAGAGAAGGTCTTGCAAGGTTTCACAGGTCTTGCAAAGTGAGCAGGTGCTGCTATTAGGGTGACCTAACAGGTTAGGGTCCAAGTTTCAGAAATAGCACGCAGCAGGGATATGGATAATGACCTGTGGTGGGAGTGGGATGAGCACTTTGGTTGTGATTACATAGGCCTAGATAAAGGACCTGTGGTCACTTCCTGGGTGTCCGGTGTCACGTCCACCAACACTTAGTGGTATTTCTATCCAGTCTTCCCATTGTCTTCCAGGGTGGCCTTTGAGGCAGGGGTGAGTCCCAGAGCATAGCTAACGTTGCTTGCTCAGCACTAGTCCTGCTGACTCAGCTGCCTGTGGTCGTGTGGTTTGGTTTCTCATCTGCACTGGCAATGGGACATTCCTCAAGGGGATGGAAGTGTGACCTTGGGAGGCATCTGCATCAAAAGCGTGATCAGGACAGCCATACTTTCGGCAGAAAATGTAGTCTTTCTCCATGAAATATTTCAGAATGATTGTACATCCATATGCAAAAAGAGAACCTCGATACATATTTGATACAATATACAAAAATTATCTGAAAATGAATCCTAGATCTAAGAATACAATGTCTAGAAGAAAGGACAGGAGAAAGTGACCTGGTGTTAGACAAAGGTTTCTTAGCTAGGGGACCAAAAGCAGGATCAATATAAGAATCAGTTGGTAAATTAGGGGTCATCAAACATCTGTTTGTCAGAAAACACCTTTAAGAAACTAAAAAAGAAAGAAGCTGCGGCCTAGGAGTGATATTCACCAATCATAGCGTGTTAAAGGACTTACATCCAGAATATGTAAACAACATGCGCAATTCAACCATCATAAAACAAAACCAAAACTCATCTGTAAAATGAACAAAAGATATAACCAGACATTTCAGCAAAGAAGGCACAGGGAAGATAAGTAAACCTGTGAAAACATTTCCAAACAATATTCCTCATTAGGGAAGGGCAAGCAAAGCCATGAACTTGGGACACATCTATTAGAGGAATAAAGAAGCCAGCCTGGAAGGAACAACATTCCATATGGCTGTGTTTATAGAATCTTCTAGGAAGGTAGAGTAACGCACAGTGGCAGGAAGTAGGTCTTGGTGAGATGTAATGAAATATGGTGAGTGATGCTGCCGCGCACCGTGAAAGGGCGGCTCAGAGAAATCTGACGCTGAGTTCTCAGGCCCCTTCCTCTCCAGGTCTGGCTCCCTGTGAGCCCTGGGTCTTCCCAAACGTCAAAACGACCAGGAAAGGGAAATGTTTTGAATCAGTTCATGGAGGTAGCGACAGTGCAACTAATGACACCCACAAAAGAGCACTCCAGAAGTGCTTCAGAAAGTGGCAAGAATGCTACCAGTGTGTTCAAAGCGAGGGGGAGGAGTCTAAGAGGGGGTCATCGCAAGGTATCTTTAATTGTACTTAAATTTGAAAGTTAAACATTCATCATACTGAAGTTTTATCTACTTGTGTATTTCCAAATATGAACAGTTTATTGTATGCCACTTATTCTCCATAAAACTTTTAAAAAGTTAAAAAGAATTATGTACATATGCTTTAGTCCTTAATGCTTCAGTCTTGATTCTGTTAATTCTATTTTGCCCCTGGTTGTATTTCCTGACATTTAGATATTTTTGTCCTTCTGCTTTGTGCCTGAAAATACCCATATGCTGCCCTTGTTATACAAAAATGATGTATTGATTTTTCAAAAGACACAATAATAGCACCTGGAAATGAGGTGGCTTGCTAAAGTTCATAGTGGCCAATGTTTAAGAAAAATATCTTCATTATAGCAGGACTACTAAAAGTTTTTCTCTGAGATCTAGCAGCTTCTCTGATGAATAATCCTCTTTTTAAAACTTGATCAGAGCTAATTCAAATTGGGTGCAAGGTCTTCCTTTAGAAAACGGTTGCCATTTTATGGTAATAATTACACTCTGAGTATGCTGGAATTTTCATCACTTAACATGGAGAAAGAAGTAAGCTTGCTTTTCTGTTATTTTAGTATTGCTGCTTGCACTTAACAGTGTTACCATAGTGACTTCCTCTTCCCCTTCCTTCAAAGAACCTGGAGGCATCAGTCACCAGTCCTCCAAATGCAAGGAGGTATCGACTGTGTGAGACAACCCGTGAGAAGATAAAGTATATAAGGATAGCCCACCTCCTGCCTCAACTCAATCTTCCCAACGTCTGACTGTTCTTTGTGGACACATAGCATGCAGGTTGCATGCCTGTGCCCCTCACTGAGTTTATCTGCTCAGATGCCCACCACATTTCTCTGTGTATTAAAATGTCACCCACCATGCAAAGCTTCAATCAAAACTCAGCCCTGCTATTTAAATTTTACCTAAATAGAATTTCCAACAAATACCTAAATCTTGCTTCTCCAAAAATATGAGTATAACAAAAATGGCATAGGGAATGGTACATAAAATAGAATCTATATTGCACACACACAAATGCCATTTTCTCCTACTTCTCCTGCAATGCCCAGCTTTTCTAGCACAGGTCTCAGTGCACAGGTAATGCTTGCTAACAGGTCCTGAAGATAATCTAAAAGTATAATGTGCTTTTTATTTATAGTTACATTCTGACAATTTCAATCCGGTATTGAAATTTGCATGTAAATGGCCATGAACAAGGACTGTTGCGACTGAGACACACAGCTTGGTGGTTCTTTGTAGCATGGCAGGGAAAGTGAGAACATCTAAGACCCTCTGGTTTTTACTTGCTTAAGTGTACAGGAAGAATTCTCTCTGTACATTACTAACTGAACATCTTGGACCACAAACACATTCATGCCTATGTGAACTGTTTGCAATAACCTGTGTCTCAGATCAGCAGCTACAGGCTTTTGGGACACCCTGTGCTCCCTCCTGTCCTTAGGTCACCTCCTGCCCAAACACCCCACCACCATCCTCAAAACATCTGCTCCTCTAGCAGAGTGGAATGTTTCCCGATTGTGTGAAATCCTATTAAAACTCCCCATCTCTGTTCCATGGCTCATGGAGTTTTCCCTGCTTTGTATTCCTTTGGTTCATATTAACATTTTAAAACTCACCATTTTTTAAGGTTCTAATTGAAGCATCTCCTCTCTGTGTTGCTGCTCAAGCTTGCTGCTTCCCAGGAAAAATTAATTACTCTGTTTGGGTATTTTAATGGCACTTTTCCGATCTCTGTCTGGCATTTCTCATCCCTTAGTATGTTTGCTCATAACTTCTCATGCTTGGCTACAATTTCAGTGAGAGTCAGTCTATCTGTGCAACTACCCATCTACCTACCTACCTATCATGTACTTGTCTATCACCTACCTGTCTCTTTTATATCTATCATCTCTCTTGTCTTTATATCTATATTGTCTATTATGTGTCATCCATCTCAGCCTATCTACCTATCTACCTATCTATCCCGTCTGTGCATCCATCTATATGTTGTTTGATGTTTCCATCTAAACTCCTCTAGCAGTGCCTGTACCATCCACGGCACTTACAGATAGTTAAGGAACTAAAATGTCTTTTCGATGAGTGGGTGAATAGGTGTCATCTCATTTTTGGAGGGACAGATTTGGGAGATTCTAGAAATGGGAGAAATTTGTTAGTTGTAAAGTGGGCTTGTCGGGTAGGAAATAAGTATCTGCATGAGGAACTGATGATGTCATCAATATATTGTACAACTGAAAAGGAAACTCTTTGGGAAATGAAACCCGATGACAACTACCTGTTCAGCTGGAGACTTCGTTTCCTCTTAGGCCCTGTGCCAACACAGGGCATCCTAAGCAACAGAGCTCCTTTAACTCTGTGTGCCTTTGCTCTGGGTGTGCCTGCAGTGGAAGGCTAGAAGAAGTCTTCGAGTTTGGGGGCACAAAAACCCACCAACAGTGGTTCCCTAGAAGGCTTAGATTAAATGCTGGGGTTTTAAAAAATATCTTCTTTTCCTAGCTAATAAAATGTGGGATAGAAACGCTCAACTTTCTGAGTCAAAGAGTAATCTTAAATTCAAACAAAGCACATACAATGTCTATAGAGAAGAGATACCAGCCAGGACTACCAGGCATTAACATCCTCAGAGAGGGCCAGGTAAGAATTGGAACAGCGGGAGACCCACAGGGGCAAAGAGTCTTTCTTCTGATGTAGCTGATGTTTTCAGATGATGAGATCATGCAAATATCAACAGTGAATCAGACTGCTTAAAATTAGACCCCACACGTTCCTAAATGATTTGGTTAGTACAGACATGAACTGAATGTAAGCTTCATTCATTCATTTGTTCACCTATCCATCTATCCATCCCTCCAATCAACAGGCTTTTACAGAGCACACTCCTCCCCCTTTGTCTAGTGCACTGGCTAAAGATTGATTGTGAGTTAGGATCCACTGAAAGAAGAGACACTGACATTATGTTCATGATCCCATTTATTCCTCCCCAAGTCTTACAGGGTAAACAACCTTATTACTGTTTTATAGATCATAGGGTGATTACAGAGTTACTCAGGATACCTTAATAAGTGTATCTGCCTACAAGTGTTCACTATCTACTCATGGTCAAAGATAAACATCAGTCTTCTTCATTAAGATCTCAGGAGCCATGGTTAGTTGTAACACTTAAAAACCTTATAAGTATGGTATATTACACACACGCACACATGTGCGCATGTGTGCGTGCGTGCACACACACACACACACACACACACACACAATTTTCTAATTAATAATACATGCCAAAAATGTCATCAGCAACCAAAGATAAGGTTATCGACCTTGCAAATCATTCTCCTCACAATGAAATATCAATAGACTCATAAATTCATAAATTTGTTCAGTGAGCTACTCTACCACCTATAGCTGTTTGGTTCTTAGCAATCAAGCAAATCATGCGATATTATTAATTTTCCCTTCATAGAATCTTTAATGTTCCCTTTTAACAGGCCCAGTAGCATAAATTCTCTAGATTCATGCAATAGCATATAGAGAAGAAAGCTTTTAAAACATATTGTTCACTAGCAATAGTTCTTTGAAGGACCATCCCCTGCAAAACCTATTCAATGTTGTTTTTCTCTTTAAGAAGTAACAACTGTTGCCAGCATCCAAGATAAATCCAAGTGCTTTTTTAAACCTCTGGAAAAAACAGACTGTTTATATTGTTTATTTTCTTCCAGGCCATCAGAAATGTCTATCCATCTGTGCAATCAATAGTAACCCCAAAGAATCACTGTTGGTTCAAAATGAGCATGCAAAAATCTGTAAAAGAAGCTAGCAACTGAGTTCCTGAGCATATTTGCAGAAAAACACTACATAGTATGAACTAAATATTTACTTAAGTATCATGTAACTGGAAGGAAGACTTGGCTGCTTTCTATTACAAAATTGACATCTGATTTTCAAAACTAGTTTTAAGGGCTATTCTATATTTCTCTGAAGTCTTGACATGGCTAGATGAGCCGGTGGTCTTACTGTAAACCTAGCTTTTTTTTCCACAATTCCAGCCAACCTCGCCTGCGAGGCCAGATGAGGCTGTGCTCACCTGGAGGCCCCCAGAACACATGAGGGTTTCCTGGCAGCCCATTCCCAAGGAGCCCACCTGCCCGCTCAGGTCGCTGTCAGTTACAGCCATGCTAGCTGAGTGAAAGCCCACTGTGCACTGATCTTGCCAGTTCTGGAAAGAGGAGAGCTTTTCCTTGCCCTTAAGCCGCCATCCCTCAAAATCAATCAGCTATGCATTGGAGCTTTAGAATCATAAAATATTTATGAACCTCTAGCTTTTAATGTTCATGAATAAAGAGGCAAATTAATAATTTTTGAGCGATGGTTAAAAAGAAACTATCAGCTTTCTCTGAAGGGTAAGAGTATCTGAGGCTGAACAAAGGACT
This sequence comes from Dinomys branickii, assembly GCA_004027595.1. Taxonomy (NCBI): domain Eukaryota; kingdom Metazoa; phylum Chordata; class Mammalia; order Rodentia; family Dinomyidae; genus Dinomys; species Dinomys branickii. Next base: position 47,098 of record PVLD010000775.1, read on the forward strand.
GATGACCAGACATCAAGACGACCAACTGGGGAGTGTCATTGGTCATTTCAATCATGGGGCCTTTGAGAGAGGAAGAGAATTGCTGGACTACATTTTCTCTTTGTTTTTCTTCCAGAACTGAAAGCTTTTGACCTGGTTTGTGGGGAAATATACACACTAAAATTAAAGCCAGACCACAAGAAGAAATTCCAGTTCAAAGATAGTCTTCCAGGCCCAACCCTAGAGGCCTCTGGGACCAGCGAAGGAAGGCACTGGCTGATGTACACCTAGGTCATTGGTTTTACAATCTTGAGGGGCTAACAGTATGCATTTTCCTTCTTCAAATGGTGCCACAGAACGCCCCCCCGAGACACAGACACAGCAGACAGAGCCACATGCAAAGACTCAGACCTGGGGTGGGACAAACAGTTTACTGAGTGCCACATACAGCCTCCCTCCACAGTGAGCCCTAGCCTGGCCCATCACAAATTGAGCACCTACTATGTGCTAGCTATGTTAATAGCTGTTGGACAGATAGGATCAAATTTAATCATCACTCCCAAACACTGTATAATAGTATTGCCAGCTTTGTCTTACATAGGAGGAAATGTGGATTCAGACAGATTGAAACCCTAAGAATCCAATTTTACATTCTGATGTGTTGCAGTGCTAATGCCTCAGGTTGGTAGGCTGGGGAGAAGGAAGTCTCCCTTCCATCCTAACTACCTGATGGAAATGGTCATAGGCAAAATCAGAGGACATAGTGGAGTTAAAGAAAGCTAGTCTGACCTGATCATGTTACAAGTAAGAGACAGGTTCTCAGAGAGTAAGCAGCTTGCCTCCTCCTCCTCCTCACTGCTGTGAGGCAAAGAAGCAACCGGAATCCATATACTCAGAGGAGTACTTCTCCTGTTCTTGAAGAAGCCTTGACTAAGGTTTTCAAATACTGAGACCTCCACGTTTTCCATATGAGAGCTGCCTCCAGTGCCCAGGGAAAAACTCAAGGTTAGCAAGTGTTTTAATGGTTTTCATTTTCATGTCATTATTTATGAGACAGCTCACATTTATGGAAATGTGCAAGTGTAACTTTGCATATTTAAAGGCACGAATGCTTGCTGAACATCAACATAAACAATTCTAGTGCTGTCTGAGTACCCATGTATACAGGTGTGGGAGTGTATGCACTTAAGCTTAGATGTCTTCCTATCTCCAAGAACTGGCTGGGGGAAGCCTGACAAAACACATGCTGCAAAACCTTCAGTGGGCAAATGGAGGCTCAGGGTCCTCCTCCCACTGTAAATGCATTGCCCAAGTCTCTGAGACTAGAAAATCACGTAACAAGGCAACATCCCCAAGTCACTCAGTTACTATGTGTCTCTCACTTCCACTCTGTACGTTTATTAAAGGTAAGAGCTGCGTCTAATGACTCTTGGCATATTTACATTTGATTAGAGCTCAGGTTAACCAAGACAAACATTTGGGAGCAAGTATTGCTTTTGCTTTTTTTTTTTCCCTTCAAACTAGAGCTCACTGCTCATAAGAATAAAAGCATCCCTAAGACATGAAATAAAATGGGGCCCAGTGAAAACTTGGTCCACGCCAAAGATATTCAAAGCCTTAAGCTTGAAAAGTCACTCTGGAGAATTAAGCCCTTTGTATATTTTGCTGTGCTTACTTTCTTCTCTTCACCTGTAGAGGTGACAGTATAATCAGAGGCATCTCCACAGCCACAACGCAACCCTTCACGTGGAGAAGTAACCCCTTCAACTTCACGCGTGGAATGCTGGGGTCAGATGGGCCCTGTGGATGTACGACTGCTCTGGATGCTGGCCGCCCATCACAGTGACCTGGAGACATGTGTGGCATAGGTGTTGATGTCTCTGCCTTGCCCACTGTGACTTTGACGTGAATGAAGTGGAGAAGGGTCAGGCCACCAAAGGTTAGGGGACCAGAGCTTTCTTCTAGATTATGTTATTCTGACTACATAGAAACTCAGGCTAATTTCAGTAAAACCCTCTTTCCCACTTTTACAGGGGAAAGAATGAAACCTAGGAGGGAGACTTAGCCCTTTGGATGAAGGCATAGAAAGAGGAAATGAAACCAGGGTTCCCTACACCCTACCAATTATTGTATTACTGCACATTGCCCTGGTGGATGCTGCCACATGTCCAGATTTCATGATGGAATACAAAGAAAAGAAAGAAAAAAACCTATGTCTTTGGATTCTCCTTACAAATTTGGGTCAGCTTTTCCACTATTATTGTTTTCTGTTGTCAAATATATACTGAATCAAATGGCCTCAACTCACACCCAATGACTGGATTCACAGACTTTCTGGGGACATCAGCTCATCACTTGGCTGTTACGTATGTGCAGTCTAAGTAGTACAGCTACTTAACAGTGGCTCCAAAGCTTTTCTCTTTCCTGTGACTCCAGTAGAATTGTCCTGGTTTAAACAATGGCTCTCTTAGTCCCACTTGCCACCAAGAAAAACGTGTGATTAAACAGAGGCTATTGAAATCATCGGAAGACTGTTGACTTTTTTATGCTAGGTATTTAGCCTTGTGCATACTAGGAAAATGCTGTACCACAGAGCCACAGCCCAGCCCTGTACCTGTTGTGATGAGGGCAGGTCAGTGAGATAATAAAGTTCATTTCATGCCAGCACCTAATGTTCCAGCACTTGGAGTACTATGTCCACCATCTGGAAAGGGGCCTAGCTGCAGACCACTGGAGATTTGTTTCCTCTAAAGACACCCTGATCACCTGTGGAAGTCGTCACTGGGCTGAGTCATGGTATCAAGGGTGTCCATGAAGCCCAGACTAGAGGCAGGGACCTGTTCAGGAAGTGAGCCCAGCAAGCCGTTGGCTTCAGCCGTTGGAACAGGGTGCTGTGTAGACAGCCCTCCAATAAGAGGCTTTTAAACCCTTTCATCTTTGAGGTTGTTTTCTAATCTATCTCTGATTTTAAAAAATTATTAGTAATAGCCTGGAGTTATTATAAAACTACCATTGAGAAGGTAATGAATAATTCAGAATTGAGACAACAGTAATTATATCACCCATTTATGTTTCCTAAATAATTGAGGAATTCCTCAGATCATTTAGAATCTGCTCTATCATCCTGCCTGTGGGGTTCGCTGGTGAAATCTCTGGCATTGTTGTATACCCAGGTCTCCTTTCAATGCATAGGGCAGGGCTGCTTGGGTGTCATTAGTTTGGGGGCTTGATCAGTTGCCTTTGCAAATTTTGTGTGCCCCTGGCATGGAAAAGATATCCTCACTCAGAGAGTGCTAAGGACCTGGAAGCCTCCCTTCCAAGTGCAGCTCGTGGGAGTCCTGCTCAAGCTTTGAGGTGTCGTGTGCAGTCAAGCATTGGAGCTGCCAATGGCTAAAATGAAATTAAGCCCAAGAAGAAGGAAATACAACCTAGCCTAATGCTCATCAACACATCCTCAAGTGGTTGACCCATTCTACCCATGTGAGGGAGAGTCTTTGAGAGTCTAGAGCCAGATCAGGCAAGATTCAACAAGCCACAGTAAGAGTTCTCCACTGACTAGACAGTGACAGGAAAAATGTAACCAGATTGTCTTCATCCTACTCTAGACAGATGTTCGGGGAATTCAGAGCAGAGAGTAATCTGTTTTCTATGTTGTCGAGGTTAAATCTCAGAGCTGGGAGGAATCGCCCACATCATAGGTGGGAAATGAAGGGCAGGAGGGATCTGGTCAGATCCAGGCAGTAATCTCTGAACCCACACACGGTCATTGTCCAACCCGTTCCCGGGGCTGTGCGAGCTGCACTCAGTACTCCTGCAGTCTCCTCATTTGAATGCTTTTAATAGCTTCTCACTTGCTCAGAAGAAATACAAATTTCTATGTTCTACCTATGCTTTAATTTGAAAAGATATCTTTTTGGTTCTACCCAGCTGAATGTAGACTCCCTGGTTGGGAAGTAATTTCAAAATTACTGGCAAACTCATATTATTATCATTACAAGTCAAAATAAATAGATTTGACTCAGTGAGCAATTGACAAAGCTCATCTGTAACTCCAGGCCCTTCTTAAAGGACTTAGAACATCAGACAGAGAAAAGCAGTTTATCAATTTTCAATAACATATTAGATGCACTAACTGCTTGTTATGTATTCCTTTTGCAAAGCGATTTCTAATGAGCGAAGTGCCAATAGGAACATTTTAAAAATTCATAGAATCATGTAACTCTAGAGCACACATTTTACTCCATCTCTGCATTATGTGTGTAAGGGGTCACTGTCGGGATCAGAGTTCTCCTCCCTTCCCAGGTCCTTCCACACTCGTGAAACTTGACCCTGGCACTCATCTGCAGCATGGACATTTACTCTCTCTCCGAGTCCCACTTCACCCTTCAGGAGAGAATTCTTTACTTGTTGCTTGGAACCTAGCTTCTGACAACTGGAAATCAACAGTGGTTTCCACAGGAATTTTATCATGCTGCCCGAGAGGCAAGTGTTGGGCTTCCAGAAGCTGCTGCCATCAGACCGACTTAGCACGGATCCTCTCATTACAGGGGATTATGCTAATATGCGCACTGTGTAGCAGTTTGCAGTTACAATTCTTTCGTACTTCCCAGTGCTTTAACAGTACAGTGCAGAGCTGTAGACTTTCTCAGTTCTCCTCTTTGCACTCAGATAGAGCTTTGACAGACACTAGACAGTCTGAAAGGAAGCACGCATACACTTCATGCTCAGGCGTCCGTCAATTAGCTGTCACATTCAGCATTACATCTGCTCCCTAGGGCTCGGACCAGAATCTGCCATGCTGGCTGACACCTGGGGGGCCGGGAGGAAGGCAGCCGCCATGAACCATCCCCCTCTCTCTAACATGCCGAACTGTATTTTCCAAAACACTTCTGCTCTCACCAAACACCCCAAGCTGAGCTGGCTGCTGATTGCACTCGGAGCAGATTAGTTAAAATTAAATTCTAAACCTCTGGCAAAGCATCACTACGCCCAGCTGAATCTCCCAAAGGGAGTTTTGTAAGATAATGCAATATCTCACGGCATGTCTCACCCTGCTGGTTAGCTATATACATATATATTTTTTCCACAAATTGAACTTTTTTTCAGTAAATTGATTTGTGTCCTTTTACTCACCCTCCAAAATCGTTTTAATCTGCTCACTCCGGGCAGCTTGGAGGCATTCATCCCTGCCTGCCGCAGGTGGAGGTAAGTACGCCCTCGGAGCTGCCCAGGTGGAGGTAAGTACGCCCTCGGAGCTGCCCAGGTGGAGGTAAGTACGCCCTCGGAGCTGCCGGGCGTCTGGGAGCTGTGCTGTGAGATGCCTGGGGATTCTCGCAGCAGGGACACTCCCTGGCTTTTAGTGCTTCTGCTTAGCAAGACCACAGAGTTTGCTGGCAGCCCAGAGTAGCCAATAGCTGAGCGGATATTTCAGCCTCTGGGGAGCGGGGAGCAGAGCTGTCCTGCACCAGTGGAGCCTCTGACCTGCCGTGGGGCTTGGCCTCCCCGGGCACAGTGGTGTTTTCTGAATGCCCCACCTTCCTCCTGCTCCTGCAGATGGGTTTGGAGTCCTGGACCGGAGAGCATATTCCTCTCTAAGAAAGACTCACTCACATTGATCTCAGCTCAAAATCACCAGCCCTGGAGTGCAGGGCTGTGGTGTCTGGCTGGCCCTGGCTCTTGAGTTGGCTCTGGCCATGGACAAGTGTATGTCTCACATGCTGGAAGCCAGAGCTTTCTGTCCACAGCTCCCAGTCAGGGATAAGTGCTGGTTTCCAAGTCTGGCTGCTCAGTGAAGTAGGGATTTGGCCAAGATCCGCTCGCCCTTGTGCTAGGACGGTAGACTTTTGGAGCAGTATTAAGCAGCTTTTAAGACATCAAGGAGTCAATGCATGCTCTCAGTACCTGTCAGGGAAAGGTAATGGACAGAGGAACTGTGCTAGAATTCTCTACACTCACTCCGGTGACAGCTCTGGTGTCTGGTGGCTCATTCAACTGGGGTTCGAGCCCTGACTCTAGGCCAGGCACTGTGACAGGTTCTGGGCCGGTGGAAATCCTGAACCCTTTGTGTTGCAGTCTGGATCTAGAATGACCCCCGCCCCCATTCTCACACGCTCAGAGGTGGGGCTCTTCAAACGTGATAGGATCCTGGGGATGTTACACTCATCCACAGATGGGTCCTCTGATGAATCCAGAGCTGAGTGAGCTCTTAGGAGTGGAGCTCTGTTCAGAAGCGCCTGGTCACTGGGGTGTGACCTGGGAAGGTCTATGTCTCCTCCCAGCCCCTCCTTTGTTTCTCTGGCAGCCATGACATGAGAGGCATTCCTCCACTACACCCCTGTCCTGCTAAGCCTCTAACACCTGTGAAGCAAAGTAACCCTGGCCTCCTTTGAGTTGTGGGTGTTGGGTGTTGAGTCCTAGCAAGGAGACCCATGGCACTGCAGTCCTGTGTTGTGGTGACTTTACTATGCGCTGTGCCTCCCACACACCTGTGATCCTGAAGGGATTTGCTTAGTCCTAGACCCACACCTGGCACAATGGGAAAACCACACAAGGACTCAGTCACTGAGGAAGGAAGAAAGGAAGGAAGGAAGGAGGAATTGGTTGTGTTCACCTTACAGCCAGGCTCATGCCAACTCAGGGAGATAAATCACTGGCAGGTGCTGCGCAGAGTTAAAGGAGGTGCTTGTGGCTCGTAAGCAAAGGAGTCTGAGCAAAGGAGAATCAGAATGTGTGCCTGAGAGAATACAGAGACAGGGCCAAAGGACATGGGTGATCCAGGCCTGCGCCCCCTCTATGTGCCTGTTGGATTCACCCCTGAGCCCTTCACTGGGAGGGTTCTCTATGCCAGCTCTGTAGGTAGTGAGGGCCATGGGCTGGCGCACTGGGTACCCAAGAGTCACAGCCAGCGTAGACCTCTTTCAGTGGACTATGGAGCCTGCAAACGGGAGGGTGTTATATTAATTACTGCTCCTGGTCCATTATAGTTGGGAGGAACCATGTGACTGCCTGGGTCTTGAGCTGGACAGGAAGCCTTTACTCCAGCTTTAGCACCTCGAACTGCCACTGTGAAGCCCCCAGACCTCTTGCTCTCTGGCAGATGGTAGGGTGGACAACTAGGGTAGAACCCCCAGTGAGCCACCATGAATGTGTGGCCAGAGAGTGATGGATGCTTCCTCTCTGGGACTCACAGATGTTGGAGTTGTTGCCTCCTAGTCTGAGGTTCCAATGTGTAAAGTTATTTCCTTCTTTGTTGTCTTGCGGAGCAATTGGTAACTAGCCCAAAAGGATTTCAACGTGTGGTGGTGTTTCACTATTTCCTAAATTAGAAGATGGGCTTGTTTGTGGTCCTTAATCCAGGCAGGACCATACTTCTCCACCCAAGACACATGTGAGGCCAGAGAAGGAGGCAAGCAGCTAAATGCTTGTTACAGACTAGTACATGCTGCTTTCTCTGGTAAGCATTGTCATCAACAAGCCAGCCGTAAGCATAATGGAATAGTGAGGGCCCAGGGAACGCAAGTCCGCCTCAGCTGAATGGAGAAAACTCAAGGCAGTCATCCTGGCCTCTCTCTACGTAGGCCAGGCACACTGGAGACAGGAAGCCTCTGGCCAGCCCGTGGGAGAGTGCGGGGACTTCAAAGCCTCTGTTCCCACTTCTGCACAGTAGCACACCATTCTTCTCTGGAAGACAGTGCATTAGTTCACATGACCGGGAAACCGAGGTAAACAAATGGCCACAAACTTATTAGCTTAAAGGGTTTCTGGAATTTAGAAGCACTCACAGGCAGTTTTCACAGAGTGTGTGCTAGTGTTTGGGAATCAACACCCGTCAGCTGCGTTTACCATCTACTGGTCACACAGATACGGAGATAGAGCAAGCGAAGGTGGTGGGGAGACCCATTTGCCCCTCAGGAGAGACACAGGTTAAGCAGTGCAGAGAGCTCCAGGACCTGGGACTGTTGGTGGCACCAGCTGAGGGTTCCAATCTGGAAAGTATTCTGGTAGATTCCCCCTAAGAGTCTTGTAAGGAACACAGATACACCAAAGACCAAGAAAAATGGATCAATATTTAAATGATGGTCGATAAAAATAATGTAAACTTGAACTGACGTGATTGGGGAAGTGAGGCCTGATAGGTGTATAACCTGTGGGGAAAACAGCACCAGAAAGTACTCTTAATCACTGAAAATGTGGAGAAGATGCAGGTGTTTGACACTTTGTTATGCAAGGCTGAAAAAAAGTAATTTCAAAATTATTTTATCATTATAATTTTTCATGGTCATTTGTGGATTTTCTCACCTGCATCATTTAAAAAAACTGGGACATTCATAGCTCTTAAGTAAGCAGAGGGGTTTTAAAATTTTGAAATTTAAAAAAATTTACAGTGAAATTAAATATTCATCAATTAGCTAAATATTGTTGTTTATATAACAACACATTGTTTACTATATCAGGTATTTTCCCCATTTCTACACAAAAACTGCCTTTTCAACCTTTTCAGTCAAAACCCTCTTGTGAGGTTCTAAAGCTTTTTAAGAAGTTGTTGGCGAACTAGGAATTGTAACATCATTTTTAGCATAAATTGTTTTAAAATAAGGCTAATAATAGTTTATTGATTTTTTAAAAATAAAGGATGGACTGGCTGTCACTGAATTTCTGCTGTACTTCACGGGTAGAAGTACATGTCAGAGTGACTGCAGGGCAGTGGCCAGTGCCCTGCACCACGTGTGCTTTCCACAGTGGAAAGAGCCTAAGGTAATGTGAGATGGAGCTACCTCCCCCAGCAGCCCAGAGGTCCACAGAGAAACCAGGGCTTTGATTTAGAGGCCCAGGGAGGGACAGTCTCTCCTCCTGTCATCTCTGTGGTCCTGGAGACTGGATGGGTATTTGTGTCCTGAGGACAACATTCACGGGACAGTCACTTGGTCAGGAATCAGCACTAGAATATGGATGTTGATCCTACAGGCTTGTCATGGAAATACCCATTGCAAGACCCTTTCCAAGCTGTCCAGGGGTCACCTCAATGCCCTTGATTCTCCATCCACCCAGCCTTGACAAAAGCACACAGCACAACCCTCTCAGAGGTCATTTTTGTCTTCCCTGTTTCTATATGTAATCTGTAAAGAAGTACAAAAGGTATTACATCCCTCTGTTTTGGGTACTGGGGAATTGAACCCAGGGTCTTCATACTGAACTATATCCCCAGCCCTTGTTTGTTTGTTTGTTTTCAGACAGGGCCTTGCTAAGCTGCCCAGGGTGGGTTCAAATTTGCCATCTTGCTGCCTCTGCCTCCCAGAGTGGTAGGATTATAGGCACACACCACCACACCCAGCCTTCTTATTTTATTTAAAAGAACTAAAATTTGAGTCCATTTCTCTGTTCTGCCAGGTGGCAGGAAACAGCACCCTGTCTCCACTGGGCAGCCCCTCCAGACCTGCTCCAAGGTCCCATGGGTGCTCCAGTTTGCACAGCTTCTGAGCACTCGCTGTGGCTGCAGAAATATTTCAGCCCACTCTGGCCCTTTGAGTATGGTTGCCCACCTGCTTCTGTGCCAGCCTGGGAACAGGGCTCTTTAAGGTTCTGGGCCTGAACTCTGGCAGCCCAGGCTTCCCCTGGGGTCTTTGCATGTGCTGTGTTCTGTCTGGAAACAACACAAAGATCCCTGCTGCTGGCAGACACCTGCCAGATGGGGCCTGCTCCTCCTCATTTGGCTTGAAAGCCTCTCCCACAGCCTCATTCCCATCTAACACCTGTCACTCTCACTGCCAAGGGCTGATGCAGTAGGATGCAGGGTACTCAGTGGGCAAGAAATCTTTCCAAACTGTAAAGTACTGCATTACATAGCCACAAATTATACTACCTGGTGTCTACCCATGTCTGAGGCCCTGTGTTCAGTGCCGCCCTTTCACCACCCTCTCTCCCTGGCAGGGCATGGAGCTCGGGATCTACAGAGCAGCTCAGGCTCTGCAGTTTCCCTTTGGCGTGACCTGTACAGCAGTGTTGTGATTGGCAGGGATGGGGAGACAGGGCCCATTTGCTGTACTTTTCTGCCTTCCTGTGGTTTGGGGCTTTGTGGTGCAGGCCTGAGAACAGGAGCCAAAATAAATAAAGAAGTAGCAAGTGGTCTGTGGGACAGCACTTTAACAGGCATGTGGTGTTGCAGGCTCAGCTGCACCCGCCTGAGTTTGTTCCACAGCTTCTTCACTTCCTGAGCAAACTGCTGGTACCGAGTTCTCAGTAATAATTGCAGGGGTTTGTCTATGTGAAGTTAGCAATGACCTTGTGTCCTCATCTCACTGAATAGAGATGTACAAATTCCACCTTCCTCAAGGATTAGTCGTCATCTCAGGATTAGGACCTGGGTTTTGTTTGCTTCAAAGAGTGCCAAGGTTGGGGAGTGGGAGGGGACATCTTGGTGACAGGCGGGCTGGTTTTGGGGAATGTCTTGGTGACAGGCCGGCTGGTTTTGGGAAAAGGGTCCTGCGTGAGGACTCAGGCCACGTGTTGCTGCCTGTGCTCTGACACTGACTATGAGTGTGGCCGCCCCTCCTCTAGGGGCTCAGTCCACTTGCCCATCAAGTGGCAAAGTCAGTATTTCCTATATGGGGTACACCAATATTTGGTGTTATATCCACTGCAAGCTTCCATCAGTGCTAGGCATTACTGCCACACAAAAATAGCCTTCCTCTGCCCATGACAGTCTCCAAGCCCTGGTGAGATTACTGGCATTGCAATATATTTTAAAGTTGGAAAAAATGACATTGCAATATGTTTTAAAGTTGGTTCTTCTCCTATAAACCCAACTGAGTTATGCATATTAGAGATTCTCTTAAAAAGCACATAAAGGAATCAGTGTCCTTATTAGAGTGAAACTGCCAGAGTCACATATTCTAGGGCACGCTAAACAGGCTCCCATGGGTGCCAGGCTCCCTGGTCAGAGGGTCTGGGCAGCAGTGCTCTCATGCATGCAGAGTGAGGAGCCAGGAGACAGCATCCCTCCCCAGCAGTCCCCTGCACCCTTCTGTTCAATTCACTGTGTAAGATACGTCTCTGATGAGGCAGCTTGTCACTGAGTCTTGTCCCTTGGATGGTCAGGAAGTGGTTGAGGTCAAAAGCCACCACCTTACCCCAGCAGAATTCATGGGTCAGCAGTCCAGCATCCAGCACAGCATGGCTGAGCTTTCTGTTCAGGCCTGGGATGGGGCAGACATAGGGCCACACTTCTTTCCAGGCCACCAGGCAGAGCCTGCTTCCATCTCTTTTTGTAGTGATTTCCAGAACCTTCTGGGACCTTCTTCCTCAGGTGGCTGCACATCACAGTCTCCTTTTGCTTTGGCTAGCATTGACCTCTTCTTTTCTTTTGGGTTTCAATACATTATACAGGGTCTGCCAGACAGCTCAAGACTATTTCCCAAACTCCGTCTCCTCTGCAGAGCCCCTTTGGCCACACACACTCATGTTCACAAGGTAACAGCAGGGGACAAAGAGCAGAGGAGCCACAGTGTTGCCTATGGTGGTGGGGCTGGGATGCCATTTTTGTGTGATGGGCAGTAGCATTAAGTGTAAAAGAGAATTCAGTCATAGACATTTTATCTGGAAAATGACTCTATATTATGTAATATTCAAAATAAATACAATTAAATTAATGAGGTTTTGGTCTATTGAACATCAACTCATCTAAAATTCTCTCCAGAGGCAAACACATGACCAAAACTTGGTGTTTCCTTGTAATTTCAGGGATTGCGGGCAGGAAGAAGCTGTCCATATCTTCCTGAATACTTCATTCCCACAGCTGTTTCTGCCCACAGCCAGGGCAGAGCTGTAGCTACACAGGCGAATCCCTCCATGGGCACAGCTCTGAGTGCCCTCACTCGGCCACACTGCTGTGCTGTCCCTTGATGGAAGGATGTGCTTATGGCCCAAGCCTGATTTTGTTGAAAAATGAACCCAAATTCTGTGTCTCATTGGGTGAATCACCACTGTTTCAGCCACACCAGGTTAAACGTGAAGCTGTGGGTTGAAGTCAGGGCTCTGGAGGAAAAAGAGGAGAAGGAAGAGGTGGGGGCAGGGGAGAGGACAGCAGAAGGAGAGAAAGGACCAGAACCTCAGAAAGCCCAGAGGAAGAAGCTGTGATGACATAAGCAATGGACATGCTAAGGGAAATAAATCAGACTTGGAAGGTTAAATAGAGAATTGTTTCTGTTATATGAGACACCCCACATATAAATAATTTAAAGAGAAAAACAAAAGATAGATGAATAGGGAGAAAGACTTGGCAGAGATGGCAAGATGGCTCTAGAGATGGGAAGGTCTGGAGGGAAGGGAAAGGGAAGAAAAAGTGCTTAAGATGTGATATGTATCAATTCCTCCAAGATGGATGTAATTCTTACGTATCACAAACATACACTGAGAGAGAGGAGAGAGAGGGAGAGGGAGGGACAGGGAGCAGGAAAGTCCAAAGAGGGCAGAAGGATGTGAGCAGCAGAAAGGAACAACTCCCACTTCCTACAGGGAGGGGCCAGCCAGCGAAATATACAAAAACAAGTGTTTTCCCCTGGGCCAGGCTTGCAGTGAGGGATGAAGTTGGTAAGAAGAAAATTCTAGAAAGATCTCCCAGAGGGTCTGTGAGTGGCCTTGGTTGCCCTGGTTCATGATGTGACAGGGACATCCTTTGGTGTCGAGGAATCCCAGCGGCCCCACAGGGGACTCTCCCACGCACCAGTGCACCTGGCTCTGCAGTCGGCGTCACAAAGATGGCACACACCTCGCCCTGCTGAGCAAACACGTGAGTGGTGGCAACGAGGCACATCCTCCCTGTCGCCTGTGCCAGGCACTGTAAGGAGGCAGTGTGCCCGCTCCTACCGAGCCCTTGGTGGTGCTCACGACAGTACCGCCATCCCGCACAGGGGGAGGAAGCTGGAAGACAAGAAGAAATCGGCCTGAAGGTGCCATGTCTGTCACTATCAACCCAGCTCTCCTCCAGTCACAACCGGCCGGCTTATCCTCCTCTCACCCAGAGAAGCTGTATGCAGAAAAGAAAATCTCAGGGTTACTTTTAAACTGCTCTGTGGCCTCAAACAGATGACTAATACCTAGAATATATGAAGAACTCAGAAAAATTAGACTTCCTCTACAAAAGACCCAGTGAAACATGGGCAACTAGGACAAATACAGCAATTCCTCACCTGTCATAGGGGTTACATTCCAGAAATGCCCGAGATGGGCGAAAATCCACGAAGTAGTGGCATTGCAGTATATTTATATTATTATTTATATATATTTCAAGGCTTTATAAACCTTTCCCACACTCCTGTAAACCTTTCCCACTCTGTTACTAACCTTCCCCACACTTTGATAAACACTTCATGAGCTCTTAAACACTTTCTACACTCTTAAACCTAAGTAATTTTAAAGATATGTAAAATTCTATGTGGGTACTCACCAGTGACATATACTAGATATATGTTTTTTAAAAATCCATGATACAGCAAAGCCACAATAAGTGAACCACAGTGTAGCAAGGGCGACTGTAGATAATTGTCTGAAGAAGAATAAATGGCCAATACATACATGAAAAAGTGCTCAACATCTCTGGCAATTAAAGAAATGAAAATCAAAACAGGACTGAGATCACACATTACTTCAGAAAGAATGGCCATCACCAACAAGTCAAATAATAACAAATGCTGGTTTGCTGAGGGGAAGGTAAACTAGTGTAACCACTATAGAAATCAGTACAGAAACTCCTCAAAAAACTAAAACTAGAAATTCCATTTGACCCAGCTCTTCCCCTTCTAGGTATCTTCCCAAAAAAGTTGAAGTCATCATACTGCAAAGATCGGCACATTTCCATGTTTATAGCAGCATGGCTCATAATAGCTAAATCTTGGAATTGGCCTACATGTTCATCACAGTGAGTGGATAAAGAAAATGTGGTATTTACACATAGTGGAGTACTCCTCCACCATGAAGAAGGATGAGCTTGAGTCCTTTATAGGAAAATAGTTCCATCTTGAGACCATAATGTTAAGTGAAATAAATCTGACACCGGCTTAAATGACAAACCCAAGGTATAAATAAAAGAGTGAAATAAAAATAGACAGTGGGAAATAGGAAGATAGACTTTTGGCAGGTGGGCAGGGAATACAGGGATACAGGAAGGAGGAGGAGACAAACAAAGAAGTGAGACGCGTCACGTACACGGACCAGCTGCCCACAATGCATATTCATCGTGTACTGCAAACACACTAATGAAATACACGACGCCTATGAGTATGGTTGAAATACAAAGAGAGTGTATCAATTGCAAAAAGTTCATCTCAGTAGAAGACACACTCCCACGAATCCCCCTTAAAATCCCCTCATTTCTGACACACTAGTGCATCATTTCTGCCACTTTCTGAAGCAGCTCTGGAGTCCTCTTGCCGGGGTTTCTTTAGTTATGCTGTAGCTGCTGCCTCGATGTCCTGAATGGATTCAGAACGTTCCCTTTCCGTGGTCACTCTGACTTTGGGGAAGGGCGCTAGCCCCGCTGACAGATCAGGTGAATGGGGGGGAGGAGGAGGATGCAGCAGCGTGCTTTTATGAGCCTGCCTCTCTGTTGGATGGCACTCGGCAACAGCATTCACCATGTTTTTGATTGTCCCCTGTAAAGACGCTCATGAAGGAGGACTTCCAAAACTGTTGCGGGCCCCTGCTGTTGCTGAGATATCTGATCTCCTGCTGGAGGCCCTGCTGCAGGGGGCCCTGGAGAGGTCGGGCCTGTGTTCACCGGGATGGGAATCCTGTCTCCTGCCTCTTTGGCCAAGCTCAATAGCCAGAAATACAACAAAGAAAGGCAAGAAAAACCAGGTACTTGCTCAGGGACTCGAGGCCCTTCAGGACTTACTTAGTACCCCTGCCTTCATTTCCCTCTTAATGAACAACTAAGAATAAAAATCTTTTCCATCTGTTTCAGAATTTTCTCAAGCTCCCACTCCTTAAAATCAATTACAATGACTACATGCAGGCACAGTCAGAAGCTATTTCTGTTAAACAAATACTCGTAGTGTTACTGTTATTGGGGATAAATT
Organism: Dinomys branickii; assembly: GCA_004027595.1. NCBI lineage: Eukaryota > Metazoa > Chordata > Mammalia > Rodentia > Dinomyidae > Dinomys > Dinomys branickii. The sequence goes on from PVLD010000775.1 coordinate 62,148, forward strand.
AACCAAGACTTACATTAGGCCCAGAAACAAACGTTATTTGACAAAATTCCTCTGGGGAAAAAAAAAAGAAAATTGTTACAATTTGAGGTTCATTCCAACATAGCCCACCAGGAAACCCATTTGCTCCTAACATTATTTTTAAATGCGGAACGGCCTACTCTCTGCTACAGTTCCTTCTGTTATAGATGTTTAACAATCAAATAGATTTTTTGATGAAGGCACATTTGTAAATAATGTTTTCTGTTAAAGATTCCAATCTCAGGGTTCTCAGAACATGTATTTACCTCAACTGCTTTCAAGTCACTTCCTGGGTAGGAGGCGGACTTTATGCAGTACTAAAAGGTCAACCGCAAGAATCAGGTCTATACTTTGACAGGCAGACAGGCAGATCTAGGAGGCCAGGGATCACGTGCAGAGCTTGCACCAGGAGTGACTGTCCCCATCTATGAGGGCTCACCCTCCTTCCCACCGCAGCTGCATGGCCACTTGATGTTACAGTTTCTACCTAGATGTCCCCCCAAAGCCTCATGCACTTATAGGTGGGGCTTTTGGGAGGGTGCTTGGATCATGAGAGTGTGACACCACTGAATTTGTCTGTGGATTAATTTATAGCTAGTGGGCTTGGTTGGAAGAGGTGGTCCCAGGGATGTGGCCTAGAAGGATTTATTTCCCTCTCCAGCTCCTCCTGTGATCCCTCACTGCTTCATCCCTGCTGTGCTATGAGCTGTTTCTCTTCTGCCAGGCCCTCTGCTGCACTGTCCTCCCTTGGAGCCAGCTGACTGTGGACTGAAACCTCTACAAACAGTGAGCTAAATAACCTTCACCTCCTTCCGTTAGTGATATCAGGAAATGTGTCTCAGCAACAAGAAAAGAAGACACATGGGCTCCTCAGCCCATCCCACCCCTATTTTTCCATCTGCAATCGCACCAGTCAGAAAACTTTTCATGGAGCATCCTTATCACTCCTTGGTAACTTCCCATTAGATGTTGTTCACTTGCTCTTTATAAACTCCACACACACAGGAAGCCTTTTTCATTCCCACTGTGCCCCACAGTCCCTGGCACATGGCTGGCAACCATTAAATATCTGTGACCTAAAGGGAACATGGGTGTGTGGTGTCTGCACAGACACTGGGAAGTGGCTCATTTTGAGGAAGCTGCATCCTTTCCACTGGGGACAGGAGCTGAGGTTGGACCTGGGCTTCCCTTGAGACACACAAGCTCCCTGGTGTCCAGGTAAATTTGGCCTGAGAATAACAGTGTTTGCCCAGTGTTAGTGGGCAAATCTGAAAATAACCTATCAGTGCCAATGGTGCTCAAAAGAGAGAGCACCCTCTCAGAGGCTCTGTGTGCATTAGAAAGAGAGGGGGTGAATCTGCTTCCAACTACAGACACAGCGGCTAATTCTGTATGTACAGCAGGACAGGCAATAGGGAGGCATGTTCAACTGTCAGAGGGGACCCTTGAATCTTCTGCGGAACTAAACAGGGAGCAGTAGGCTGGAGAATGGGTAGCCTTTTCCACAAAGGGTCCAGCTAGGACCCAGCTGTCAGCCAGGTCCAGGCTTGTTCTGCATGAAACATGGCTTGTGGTGGGACCTGGCCCAGAACTTGGAATCAGACATTTTCTCTTTCTTTGCATCTGCAGTCTCTGTGGCAGGTAGACCAGCAGCCTCTCTGAGGTGATCATTGTGTTTATTGTCTGTCTCTGCATCCAGCCTGGATGAAACAGCTCATTTACTGTATTGATCCTGAGCATCTTCTAGACTAAGAATAACAAGGCCTTCTGGGCTCTCCCCACTGCCCAGCTGTACTTTCAGTCCCAGGCTTGGGACCCTGCATTGCTTTTCTGTCGATTCCACAACCTCTGGAGAAAGGGAAAGTTTTAATAGCAGGGAGTTCATCCCACCTAGACACAGGGCTCCCTGGTATTCTCTTGAGCCACCTATCTGTGCCCAGAAGTGGCCTCTGCCTCTGTTGACTCTGCTAGAAAGAAGCAAATTTGCTCCTGAAAGAGGCTCTGAATTAGACTAGACAGGGCCCAGACAGCTGCGTTGGGCCTAAAGGTGCTGACAGGTGCAAGACAGGCCATTTTGTAACCCAGTGAGGTACAAGCAGAATTTGCTGTGGGCAGAGGTGCTGTGCCTGGTAGATCACTGTGCTTTGGGGACATCAGGGCCTCTGGCATGGCTCCAGATCTGTGCTTTTCTAGTCACAGCCTCTCTGACTCTGACCACACACTTAATCTTACATGAGCCTGATTCTCTTCTAAAAGTAAGTAGGATGGTAACTGTCTTTCAGGCATTTCATCAGATCAAAGAAAATCATTCATTAATTTATAAAGTTAAAGGAGCTGTTAAGCTGAAAATCCAGGTTCTTCTTGCCAAGCCTATGTACAGTTAATGTCACAGGGGTTGCACAGGGGTTTGGGCACTCCTTGAAGACAGCCACCAAAATGTGTGGGTCACACTCCTGGCAGGGTTTGCATTTACTGGACAGTGGGTCTCAGCAAGGGAGTCCCACCTGGGAATCCAGCAGGCATGAGTAGCTAGCCAGAGCCCCCGGGAGAGTGACATTTGGAGGCTGCAAAATGCTTATGCAAAGAGTTTAGCTCCTCAGATCTCAAGGCCTGACTTAAAATATGAAAGCAAATCCAAGCAATCATCTTCCTGGGGCAAAATGCATTGCCTCAGCAAATAAACTCACGTTAAGAAATGGAAACGCCGACTTAACACATTCCAAAGGTAGCTTTGTTCAAGGCTCACCCTGTACCTACAGCCCTGCACTTACTCAGAAGCTTGGCATTAATGTGAGTGGCTTCGCAGAAAATGCCACTTGGTAGTTTTTCTGTGCAGCTCAGCTCTGAAGTCTGAGAGGGTTCTTGAAAGGCATTTAGTTTCCATCTACCTGCCCCTCTGTCCTCAGTGGCTCACACACCACTCCTGCAGTTTTCATTTCCTACTTACCTGGCACACCGAACTGTGAGCGAGTGGGTGCCCTCCCCTTCGCAGTTTTCCTGATAAAAGTGTCCACACTGTGGATAGACTTGGGGTACATGGGCAGAGATGCCCTCACCCAGATATGCACAGGAGCCCCCAACACATGGGGGCAACTTGCCGTAAACGCAAGTTGGAGAAGGTCCCTCCTCTGCTTCCAGGCCCCACATGCCCAGCACAGGGCTAGAGTTTGGATGGACAGACATTTCCTACTTACATACATGTGAGCAAGGCTGCCTTCAGAGACACACAGCTCAGCCACTTACTCTCAATTATTGAGTACAAAGATACTTCCTTCCTATGCAAATCTCCATGTAGAGAATGATTCTGTCTTCTCTAGTCACCCATGTGCAATGCCAGCCCTGGGCAGCAGTTTGCTGGCCTACGAAAGAGGGTCTCATACTGGGCCATAGGAGAAGGTCCTGAGAATCATCCCAGGCTCTCTAAGGAGCTATGCTTGTCTCCAGGGCCCAGAAATCTTCCCCTCTCACCCCTGGGTTAAAAGCCCTGGCAGAACAGCTGGTGCCCCAGGTCAGGGCCAAGAGACAGATCTAAGGTTTCTTTGGCTGTTAGCTGGAAAAGAAGAGAGGCTGAGAGGCTGATGACTGGGAGACCTTTGACCCCAGGCAGCCCAACTGCTGGAGGACCCTCGAAAAGTGGGCATCTGAGCTCCACTTTGACATTCATGTTCCACACGTGACGTTGTATCTGTCGGAGTTACATGCTCTGTCCTCGCTATAAGACTATGCTCTCTACACGGTAGGGGTTCACTGCAGAAATCCTTCCCTTCTCCTGTAAACACTCACCTCTCCCCCAGCTAGGCAGGGCTGCCACAGCTGCAAAAGGGCAAAAAGTGGCAGAGGCCCAACCTTAGCAGTCACCATCCTAAGCAGGCTTCCCCAAGCAAAGACATGGCACAAGGCCGTACGGCTGGTCCTCAGAGGCTGACAAACAAGGAGTGCAAGTCCAAGTCCAGTGGGGCAATTTAGCAACTTAGCCAGATCCTGTCTCAAAGGACAAAATATAAAGAGCTGAGATGCAGCTCAGCGCAAAAGCCTTGGGTGCACTCCCCAGCACTATGTTTGTTCTCTGCCTGCTTCACCTTCCCTTCCCGTGGAGCCTCAGTGCCTCTCTCAGCTCAGCTCCTGAGTCCCAGACCTGCTTATTGGGCCGCGACACCTCGGACAGGGATGTGTGCTGAGGGAGCCCAGGGTGGCCCCTAAGGTGAGCATGCAGCAAGTCTGTGCCTGCAAACTTCTGCAGCTCTGCACTTCCTGGCACTTGCAGAGCTTTGCTCAGTCCCTGTTCTGTGCAGCTGTTTGACTGACAGGTCTCAACCCTCTGGTGAAAGGAAGTGTCAATCTGCAGGTTTTAATAATGCCAGAGACCTGTGCTGTAATTAAACAGGAAAGAAGCAGCCAAATCCCAGTTAGGAAAGAAAGCTCCATTAAAGTATCCAAGAATACATTGTTTTGGGGATGCCAATTTCAGAAGAAACTTTAATAAGCAACAACAGCAACAGAAACCTTACCAAGAGAAACTCCAGGAGAGGCATTATTTGGAGCAAAACCAAATCTTGAACTTGCTTCCTTTAAACGGAGTATTTTATGCAAGGATGGAGAGGCTCTAATTTTCAAAGGCAATTTATGTTTAGCAGCTCAAGTGTCCCTTTTCAGAGAAATAAAATATCTCATTTTATTAAAAAGTACAAAAATGTCTCATTAAAACCATTGCAAACCTAATGGTTACACCCACATAAAAACATGTGCATGGCAGTTCATAGCCACCTTTTGCATAAAAGCCCCAGAGCTGCACCTCTTGAGCCATCCAAATACTCAGCCACTGATGAATGGCTAAGTGATGGACAGGGCCTTGCGCAATGGAATAGTTCTAACTATGAGGAGGAATAACATTCACATACAAGAAGCAACGTGATGAATCTTGAATCATTATGTGCAGTGAAGGAAGCTCCCAAAAGACCACATAGGGCATGATGCCATTCATGTGACACGGCCAGCACTGGCCCACTAAGACAGAAAAGGATGGCAGGCTACCCGAGGCTACCCCAGGACGGTGCTCTGTGTCTGCAGCCCCAGCGTCTTGAAAGCTGAGACAAGAAGATGGCTTGAGCTCAGGGATTTTAGTCCAGCGTGGGTAGCAAAGCAAGGCCTTGTGTCTATTTTAAAAAACCACAGACTACAGGGCGGATGGGTGGGAAGTGACTGTCAATGGACGCAGGACTTATTTTTGGATGATTCTAAAACTGGGCTGAAATGATGGCTGCACAATTCTGTAAATATACTGAAATATATGAATCAGACTTTTGGAAAGGGTAGATTTTATGATATGTGAATTTTACCTCACTGAAGCTGTAAAGCAAATGTAATAATTGAGGTAAGTACTATACTAAGTGAAGCATGATTAGGATGTTTTACACAAGACTTTGAAGATAACTGCATAGTCAGTTCTGGCTCTTCCGGCACTTTCTGAGAAGCCATGGATGTGAGATGGCTTTCCAATATCTTAATTCTGGGAGGGGAGGGAGGGAAGGGGAGGAAGAGAAGGAAGAGAGGGAGAAGGTGGAGGAGGAAGAGGTGGAATAAGAGAAGGAGGAGGAGGACCACTAGTAATGCCCTACCTCAGAGCTCAGGCGGAAGGGCCAACAGGTACCCTCCCCGAGGAAGGGCCAACATGGGCGGCTAGCTGGGGCAGCCCAGGTGAAAACCAAGCACCAGGGCCATGGCAGGCCCAGCTGGGCCATCAGCATGTGATGCTGAGTACTAGGGAAGGTGGCGGGGAACTTTAGGAGGATTCTACTTGGCCACTGCTGTGGCTGGGTCCCAGCAGCGTCACACCTGGTTCTCAACAGTGAGCAGGGCCTGGGTTGGAGCCAAGTGAGACTCTTGCCTCTGAGCCCAATTACAAGAAGAAGATGGCGTGGTGCCAGAGGGACCTGCAGGGCAGAGAGAGGAGGCCAAGGCCATGCTCCTAGCTGACTCCTTTGTGCCAGTGCCCAACAGTACCCAGTGGTCTTTTGGAGTCCACAGAGCCTCTTCAGAGGCTGACAAATCCTCTGCCCATGGCTCTAAGAGAGACACAACCTCCCACGAAAAGGAGTCAGTGGTCAAGGAAGCAAGACCATGCCCCAGTAATAGGGACATTATGGTACCCTGAGTTCAATGTAGACAAACCTCATTAATTACTTTTGGGGAAATTCAAGGTGCAAATATAGTTCCAGAGCAGACATGTATCCCTAACTCCATAATTGTGGATTATGGGCTTAAGCCACTGAATAACACTGAGCATGCTTAAAATAATAGAAGAGTAACATTGAATAAAAAAAGAAACAAATTCAAAAACCAAAGTATGGTCATTGCAACTGAAAATCACAATCAGTTCAAAGAATGGAATGACCGACTCGGCACTCTAAATGTGTGATATCAGGTGTGAGGCTCCCCATGCAGACTTTGGGGTGAGTAGAAGCTTGCAGCATTCCAGGCAGGTGGCCTCTGGGCTCTGCAGAACACAGAGGAGCCAGGGTCAGTGGCACGGGGCCAGGAAGCAGACAAATCAAGGAAGAAGCAAGGGAAATAAACTGTTCCAGGCGACAACCCACTGGCCCACCTCTTCTCACCAGGTTTCACCTTGAGACACCACGCTTAACACCAGCCTCATCATTGGACCAATCCACTCATGAGCATTATGTCCTGAGACCCAACGCCTCGCAAAAACCCTGCCTGTGAGTGTATGAGGTTTTGGTAGATGTCGAAATAGGAACCACAACAGTACAAGTCAGTGCTCCATATCCCCAGATCCCACATCCACAGGGCCAACCAATGACGGGTGCAACCACTCACGAAACAAAACTGGAGCCTGTGCCAAACATGTGTAGATGTTTCTTTTTGTTGTTATTCCCTAAACAACACAACGCTAGCTACAGTTAGGTAGCGTGTATATTGCATTAAGCACTGTTAAGTGCTGAAGATGATTAGAAATATGCAAGAGGATGTGTGTCAGTTATTAAGTGCAACTACTACCCCATTTAACATAAGGGCCTTGGGCATCGGCAGATTCAGCCACAGAGGACAATCTCGTTTCCCACTGTAGGGGTACCAGAGTTGATTGCAAGGACAACCATGTATCCCTATGGACATATATCATTAAATGAAATCTCCTTCTAAATACATTTTTAAACATGGAATTGTTACTAATATCCAGGAAAACTGTTTATCATTTTCAGACTTCTCTGTCACTGAGTAATTTTACTGAGCAGAGACTGAAATGGATCAACTCAGGTCTGTCTTCTCCCAAAAAGTCATTACTTTCAGACAGCATATTTTGTGGCTTTTCAGGTAACAAAGGAAACACATGATTCCTTTTTTCAGATCACTTCTATGGAGAAGTTGATGTACACTCAGACTCTGGCCTTTGGCTTAGAAAATTAAGTAAAATGTCCTTGTAGGAAAAAAGAGTGGTCTGAAGCCTAAATACTTCTGCCCTTCCCAGGATCGTGGCCTCTGTGACTCCTTCTACAACATCGCATTGTAATGGTTGATACAGTAGAAGTTTAGAAAGTTAACTAAGTGACTCAGCAGGGGGCCAGGGTCCTCACTTTGTAAACATCCTCATCGTGGGCAAGAGGAGGGCAGGGAGATGGTGCGCGACACCCGTCCTAGCGGGTGGCAGCCTGCTTACAGTGTAAGGAAGGAAAACAGGCTTGCTGCGCCCCCTTTTTGCTCTTGCTGCTTTTGCTGTCTTCTGCTGCCTTGAACTGTTGCCCCTGTGCCATGCCCTGCCTTGGAGCCAGCTGATTATGAACTGAAACCTCCACAAACTGTGAGCTAAATAAGCTTTTCCTTCCTTAACTTTGGGTGTCAGACATTTTGTCTCAGCAAAGAGAGAAAAGTAACCAAGATACACATTGTGAAAGATGGACACTGTCTTTGTAAATACACAGAATATACTTTATGCAAAAGATCCTTGCCCTAGACAGACATCATATTATCATCTGCACATCACCTTAAACAGAATAACTAGCACTACAGCAAAGCACTAGAGACAGCAAGGGTTGAATTTTTCTGTTTGTTATCTCCTCTAAATTGGTAGACAATTCTATTACAATAGAGAATGTTTCTTCCGGAGGAAGGGTAAATCATGTGGTATTTCAGCTCCCATGGGGCTAGGTGTGAGCTGTGTCACCCGTGATCAGCACCCAACCAAGGGTCCATGCCACAGACCTGCAACCAGTTCCTTATTGCAGTGGCACCCCCACCTCTGCAGGGTCTGCTCTGCTCTGTAATGGTCTTTCCTGGAGGAGCTCTTAAATGTGCTCTAGTTTTAGCTAATAAACCCAGGATCTATGGCACTCACAGGAAAGCTTGCATGTGGACAGTTATGTCATTCCAAGAAGACAAAGGAAATGGAACTGTCTTACCTGATTCTGGGCATGTACTGTGAGTTTGAGATGACCTTTCAGCAAGAGCCAGGGTGGGCTGCAGTTATTCCCTGGAGGAGCCTGGTTGCACTGGAGGACAGCACTGAGCCTTTTCTGTGCAGGGGGACTCGGGCTCCCCCCATTTCTTCCCTCTCTGTGACCCACTCTTGCATGCTAGCTGACTGACCCAGGAAAAGTGACCACACAGACAACTAAATCCCAACTTAGCTCCAACTCCATGCCCAGCAGATCCTACCAACTGACATGTCCCAAGGACAGCTTGGAGCATGGTGACTGTGACCCACAATCTAACACAGAAGCAGATGCCAGCTAGGAGCACCAAGGTCAGGGATGAGATCCCAAGCACAGAGCACCAGGGCCGGGGAGGAAGAGAAACTAGAATATCGGGATCATCCAGGTGAGTTCCCCGTAAAAGACAAAGCCAAAGGAGCCAGTGGAAAGGGGACCTCATAGCCAAGGCAGAAAGTGCAGAGCTTTGGTGTGCAGAGGTGGCTCCATGCTTCCCTGAGAAATCAACCTCAGAGAACGTGCATGGGTTTGGTGACCTCCCAACCCCCACGAAGAAGTCCTCTTTCAAATAGAATTAGGACAGTTTTGTGGCCGAAATGATGGAAGGAAGAGATTTAGCATGGTTTGGTTCTCTGTCTTTAGGCTAGTTTCTGTGTTACCTCTCTCCCCCTTCTAGAAATAAGGCTAACACTGATGTGTGAAAACCACAATCTAAGCTAAAGTTTGGTAGCCTGGCCTTGGGCGATGACTTCTGTAAGTGTTCTCCTGTCCCCAGAAGGTCCACCAGTAAGTGACTGACACATTCTGTCAAAGACATGACTACTCAAGGGACTCTTCACGTGATCTTTCTATGTAATTTGTATACACACTAAACTGGATAAGCGCTCCTCACACACTTAAAGACAGCTTCTTGGGGCACATATGATACTTCCCACAATGACCTTAGGAAGCCTGAGTTAGGGAAGCACTTTTAGTAACTATTGTTATTGTCTTTTTAAATTTTTCCATAAAATGAAAAAGTAATAAGTGATATAGCTTAACACAATAAAATAATGTACCAGTAGCCTGCAGTGGCCTAAAAGGAGTTAATGAGTATCCTCAAGGATTGTGATCACTGATTCTGGATGGAGTAGCTCAAAGGTCACTCAATGACCACTTCCAGGTCCTAGGTTCGAGTGTTATTTCTGCTACCTAGTGCTCTGGATGGGGAAGCTAAGTGATCTCTCTGCATCAGAAGTTTTATCTGCAGAATAAAAGAAATTACCAGCGTACAGCACTGGTGGAGATGCTGGTATAGATAATCTGTAGTGGGTGCTCTGTATCTGTGCACTTTGTGTGTCCTTTGTCCCACACAGAGCTGTTTCTGTAGCATGCAGTGCAAGACCCTCCTTTTCTTCTTTGTGACCAAGCTCAGGTGTGGAAGGCAGGAAAGATGGGGGAAGGACAGACCTTATTTTTGTTCAAAGAGGGGGGCAGAAATCTTTGTGTCTCGTAAACATTGGGCTTAAGGTTAAATAATCTTACTCAATTGATCTAAAACAAAAGCAGAGAGAGAACATCAAAGAGTGCCACATAAACATTCTGGATTTTTCTAGATGTAGCAGATCTTACTTCAGCTCACTTCTGAAAACTTGGGAAAATAACAAGGAATATGAACATAAAAATCCACATGGCAAAGAGAGTAAGAGAGGAGAGCAGATGCGCAAACACACGAGCATGAACAGGGGATGGGAGGAAGAGTGCTGGCTGGTGAAGCCAGGCAGTCTGGACACCCAGGGTGTGCAGTGGCTCAGCAAGGACCAGGAGGTATCAGGAAGCCTGGGGAGCGGTGGCTGCAAGGAGAAGCCAGAACTAAGCATTGGAGGGCTTGTGGATCCTATGCAGGGAGGAGCAGAATCTCAGTCAGCCTATGCAGCTGGGCAAAACTCTCTTGAGCTAACAAGAGATGGGAGAGGGATCCCCTGGGCAAGCTGAGCTGACCAGTGTGGGTCCCGGGGAGCAGTGTGGGCTGCTGTGCTGAGCTGAAGGTGGAGTCCTGGAAAGCAGGCAGTGTGTGTTTCTCCCCCAGCCCTGGGCACAGCAACCAGGCTCAGATGTCCCAGGGAAGATGTCAGGGGCCTCTGCCCTGAGGCAATGACAGGGCTGCAGAGGAAAGCCCCTCAGTTGGGGGACCTGTGTTAAAAAGTTGGCTCACTGCTTCCTCACTTGCAACAACACCTACCAGGTGACTCATTCTGCGGTCACCTCCATGATTCCATCAGCTTTTCTTATTTTAATCAGATAAACATCAGCAGGCTTTTGAAAAAAGATGCTTCACAAAGATAGAAGAAGAATGAGTAAACATTTTGAAATTACGTAATTGAGGCAGCGTGGGGAGCAGGAAAAATTCGAACAGGACAAACCATGTTTTTCTTAAAAGCCTCCAAAACTATGGTAATTTCCACATGCACAGTTTATGGAAGGGCTGTTACAAAAAGGGAGGAAAAAGAATAGGAATGGTGACCAGGATTGTATGACAGGGAGCCGAATGTAGAGTCAACAGAGTGGAAGATAAATGTGAAGAAGTGTCCTAAAAAGCAAAAACAAACATAAGCAGTGGAGATTATAAGGATCAGAGGATCAATCGGGGTTATTTAATTGCATGAACTGTGAATAAAGTGTCAGAGGAGGGTATAATTGAGACATAACACAGGAATAGCTCTCAGATCTGAGCTATCCACTTCTCTAGCTTTAAGGGTCATCTCAGTGAGACCAATAACACCAACACTTCATAAATTCCAGCGGGAGAAGGAAGGCAGGTTACACTTAGGAGGCCAGCAGTTAGAAGGACCCCAGATTTATGGGTAGACACTGAAAGCCAGGAGATAATGGGACAAGGAGCCCAGCTAATTCTTAGATGGAGGAAGATACAAGTGTCAGGAAAGAACCAGCACAATTTCACACACTCAGTGTCATAGGAGTTTGCCTGTCATGCACCCTTGCTGGATGAAATAAGATTAGATAAATTTATCAAATACAGGATGTTACAACAATGTGGGGAGGAATCTAGGCATCTCCTGACACAGGAAAAAGACACAGACTCCCAGGATGGCAATGAGGAGGGTCCCATGGTCACGGTAGATTCTTCCAGAATGCTGGTCCACTTGGGTTTGGAGGGTATGGTGGTTAAGCTGAACTGTGTCTAACTGACTGGCTTTGGAGCCATCTAAGGCATTAGTAAAGCATACTGGGTGTGTCTGGGTGGAACATAGAGGCAAGATATTGGGGATTCTGCATGGTCCCTGGGCCCCTCTCCTCCGATGTTTGCCCTCCTCTGCTTCATGGCCTCTAAGAACTAAACAGCTTTGCTCCACCGCCGCTTTCCACTTTTATCTTGGAGCCAGCTGACCATGGACTGAATCCCCTCCACCATGAGCCAAACTGAACCTCTTCACCTTTAAGCTATAGCTCTGGTATGTTGCAGCCTAGTGATGAGCAAGCTGATTGATACAGAGGTGGGCAGTGGGCTACTGTCCAGGAAAGAAGAGTAGCTAGATGAGTGCTATAGCTATGTGAATGCTCCAGGGAAAGGAGTCCTATGCCAGGAGAGATAATCATCACTGAATACCTCTTGCTCATTAGCACTGTCCGCAACTCATACTGGCTCCACTGTGGCTGTAATACACCTGCTTGGAGTCTGGGGGAAGGCGAGTTGAGTGAAAATAAATACATCTTCACCTGTTATGATAGGGTAGCATTGGAAGTGTCTCAATGAATAAACACAAATGCTAAGGTATGTTAGTGAGCTATGGTAAAGTGGATGCTGAGAAAAGATAACACAAAGAACTGAAAATGTGTGATCGACAATATGACACATGCTGCTGCCGAGTGCTGTCCAACAGAAGAGTGGGCTCATAAAAACTGACCCTGTGCCCTCATCCTCCCAACTCACTGCGTCTGGCACATGCTACTTCTGGCTCTTCTCCAAAGTCAAAATGGCCATGAAAGGAAAAGGTTTTGAACCGATTCAGAACATTGAGGAAGCCACTACAGGCCAGCTAAAGTCACCAGCAGATCTGCTCCAGGAAGTGGAAAGGGCGATGGGGCAAGTTTGAAGTAATTATCGCAGTCTTTTCCTATGATACTCTTTTAAACTGAAGCTTTCACTTCCTTTTTGGATCACATCTTGTAGAGTCTCTCGTAGACACTGGGCTAGGGGCCACAGGAGGTGTGGCCACAGTCTCCCACATCTGCATTGGGTTTTAGGCAGGCCAGCTTGTCCCACTGAGAGGTTCTATATGTACTTGAGATTTTTAGGGTGGTTCCTCCAGCTATAGCGATTGCTGAGCAACTCCACCCTGAGTGAGGACACCTGTCATCCATGTCTACAAGAGGAAGTTTTCCCCTTGTGGTCCATTGGAAAGCAGTACAGATCAGGCTGTCCTTCCTGGAGAGCTGATTGGAAACTCCCTGCTGTTTACCCTGGCTCTGGGTGGAGCTTGTGTCCAATGTGACACCACACCACAGGACAGCTTCATGGAGCCCGGACCTCGTGCCTCAAGGCCAGACAGTTCTGAATGGCCAGCCCAGCTCTAGAACAGTGCACAAGGACCTGGTGGGTGCTTCTGGGAGATCCACTTCCTCCTTCTGCCTTCTCTGCTTCCTGTCCTCCCAAGAGGGGCTGGTCATGGTTGCCTTGATAAAACGCCTACATGCAAAACACCATTCAGGGGAAGGTTCATCCGATTTGTATCACCAGGTTCCTGATGCTTATCTCAGATTCTGTCCTCTGAATGAATCCACATAGACACTAACCTGAGCATCAGATTAGCCTGGGCCAGCACTCCAGGGAATCAGGACTGGCTGGGAAAGGCGAGGGCCTGCTCAAGCAGTGTGTCCCCTGGAGGACACTGCTGATGAAGCTCCTAGCTTAGTCCTAACTACCTGAGGCAGGATGTTCGTTTTTCAGGCTTCTGGCCTTGGCCAGCTGAGCAGAGTATGCAAAATCAGAAGAAGACTGTGACTCCTGAGAGAGATGTGTGCCTGCAGGGTTTGACTGCATATGTGTAGGGCCAGAAGAAATGCCAGAAGAGGGCCGCGAACCCTCAGGTGCTGGACCAGACTTCACCACCTCTCTCCTTTCCCACCCTGTGACAGCGGGATGCCCAGTGGAGGCATAGCCAGCCCTTGAAGACAAGATAAATATAGGGAACATGGCCAGAACCTGCCACTCAATGCCTGCATGGAGCCAGGCATTTTTCTATCTGACTTTCTTTCCCAGTGTATACTCTGAGGAAACCCTATATCTTAATAATCCTTTGAGACTTGGTCCCAGCAAGAGTGTGGCATGTGGTCCCACTGCATTTCCAGGATCATTTCCTTGCATCCTGTCTCCTTCCTCAGTTTCCTCCCCAAGCCAAAAATTGGAGCTGCCAAGGTGGTAGGCGATGTGGGGTTTGGCAATGAGAGACATAGCTCTTGAAAATTCTATCTATCCCATTTGTAGACTAGACATTTTCAAAAGAGAGTTATAAAATGGAAGTGAGCTGTCCAAAGGCCCAGGAGGTGCAGTTGTTCTTAGAGCAACAAAATATTTTAATATCTAATATTCCTAAGCATCTACTGTTTCTTGGAACCATGAAAGCAAAAAAAAAAGCCTCCATATGGGGTTGCACTGTAACGAGGTATCAGAACTCCACAGAGACCATTTCTCTGCTAATCTTATTGTGACAGCTCAAGACACACTGAAAAACCACCCAAAAAAGCAACCATATTTTTAAAATGTTCATTGGTCCTGCTTTGCTAATATCTATAATACAAAGCAAATTAACAGTGATGCTGTCACAGCAACACTAGACGAAATCCTTTTCCCAACTGCCCTTGTCGAGGAAGCAGGTGGATTTGCCTCCTAGGAGTTGCCAGGCAGCCTGAGCTGAGCCAGTGTGAGGCACTGGAAACAGGGCCCCCGTTCCAGGTACCACTGATGTCAGGGCGGCTATTATCCTGCTCTTGTTGTCTTAAGAGTCCAAAACTCTTGTTTTCTGGTTCTCCATCATTCTGTTTGTTCTCCACCCACCCATTTTCTTTTAAATGCCTGACATGTGATCTAGACTTGGAGGAGCCTTCTGGGTCACCTGCTAGCATGGGGTCTGCAGTGTGCTCCATGGGGGGCCTCCAGGAAGAGCAGTGCAGTTTGCAGTCATGTCTGTAAATGGGTCAGCCCTCCCAATCTTACAGTTCTGAGGTGTCATTAATCTTTCCCCACATCCTCCTTGATTTGGGGAAACGGCTGAAGATGTTTCACCAGATGGTGCCTCTGAAGGAAGGAATCGCACTGCAATTCCCTATCTAGCAGCCAGAAGGCAGGGCAGGGTCTGCAGGAGCAGGGCGAGCACCAAGCTTCCTGGCAGGCTTTGGTCCAGGGCTCCAGCAGCCATCAGAGAACAGCATCCCTGATCTCTGCACCTTCTGGAGCTGGAGTAATGAGAGCTCAGGCCTATGCAGGCTTCCGCCTGAGATCACCTTGTCTGATATTAGGAAGGCTTCAGGAATGTTCTACGGGTGCAGTGGTGCTGCCCAGGGTTTATGGATGCGGGGGACAGAGGAGGCCAGGAAACCATCTGTGGATAGGACCTGGCATTTCCACCATCCAGAGACCCTGCAGGAGACATTGTGCCCCTTTCCATTTCACCTGGCAGATCCTCTGGCTTTGGGGCCAAATCCCCATCTTGTGGTTGAGTCTGTTTGTCTGCAGCAGTGACAGACACCTAGGGGGGCTGGAGTAATATACAAAAACCCAGGCACGCCCACAGAAGCCTGACAATTTGCTTGAAGCATGCACACCTCTGTGTCTCACTCTCGGGAGCAGGAACCCTCTGTGTGCCAGCCTTGAAGCCTAGGGAGTGACAGGTGCAAGATTTCAACAAGGATGATGAGCTGAGGCATTTTGGAAGCATTTTAAATTCGTACTCTAAAAATAGCTCATGTCCTTTAATGACATTTGAGATTTCAAGATAAGTTAAATATCACAGCTTCCAAAAAGAATTCGAGCCCTTGTAGTAATAAGCAAGTTCTTCCTCATCATGGGTGATGGATGGAGCAGAGATGACAGCACTCCCCACAGCACCTGGCCCAGGGCCTTTACTGGTTTAAAGTCATAGAAATCTCCTGGTGCCTTCTGTAGTCACTAATGTTGTTTCTCCAGTTCAAGGCGAGGAAAGGCTGACCCAGGACACCCATGTGTATGAGGTCACATGCAGCAAGGAGCAGAGCTCGCCCGAACAGCTCACTATCCTTTAAGGATGACCCTGCCTTCCATCTCTCACACCAGTTGCCCTCTGGCACCCAGATGAGAAGGTCACAGAGAGAGAGAGGTGGCACTCCTGTCCACCTGGTCCCCAGCCAGTGCTGGTACCTGAGACAGATGGGCCCCAGGGAGAGGGAAACCTGCCAGCTTATTCCAAGCACACTGAGCTTCCAGGGCCAACCTAGTCCCCAGTGCTGCCTAGGAACTCACAGTGAAGCTGTGCAGGCCTTCAGCTGTCATGGCACAGCCCCTAATAGTCCTAGAGACCAGGGGCTCCAGTCTCAGATGGGGTCTACCTGGGGCAGGTGTGATCAGGTGGGAGGGCCAGGGTACAACTCTGAGGTGTGGTTTACTAGGAAACATAAAGCTGAGCTATGGAGAGCACTGTTTCTGTGTTAAAAGTGTGGATGCATTTCATGTGCTCAAAAAATCAAATACAGAATTAATAAAGGAGAAGATAAAAGCTCTCTCACTCAGCTTACAGGTGAGTAGTTAATGACCAACAAGAGTTGGTCTTAAACATTTTCCTTTCTCTCTATGCGCACATGTATCCACCCACAGAGGTGAATGGAGTGGGGGAGAGTGGGGGAGGGGGAGGGAGGGAGGGAGAAAGAGAAAAAGAGAAAGACAGAGAGAGAGAGAGAGCACAAGTAAGCCAGAGAAGAGAAGGGAAGGGGATAGAAATAAGCTTGGTTATGCCGGACAGAGCCTGCAAAATCACCATACAAGGGTGGATAGAGATGGAGGGGTGCTCCAGGCAAGCAGTAGATCCTGGTTTTCTAGAGAGAAGTCCTGGTGGGGTGAGGAATAAAATAACTCCAGAAATGCAGAAGAGGCTTTCCTTGCCCTTATTTGATGTATGGAGATGAGAGAGGGCCCTGCAGCGAAGCAGGTCAGGGGAGCCCTAAACCAGATGGCCGGGGGCTCTCCGAGAAGGGAGGAGGGGAGAGGGAGGCAGCAGCCATAGAATACGCTGGCCGCCGCCCTGCTCAGCACCTCCATATCCGCAGACTGCTCTTGGGGTGCCCTGCCAAGTGAGCTTTCCCCAACCCCCTGGCTCCTTAGGTCTCCTCTCTGCTGTTACAGACACAAGGCAGACCGAGCCCAGGGTCATGCGGAGATCTTCAGTAGGCTCTTCAGCTGTGGCCACTGCCCAACCTCACTGCCTTCCACAAGCCCTTGCTGAGTCCTGCTATAGCAAACAGCAGGCCAGGAGCTCTGGGGTGGGGACAGTGCACAGCACAGTGGGGACTTCACTGTCCCAGGGGGTGGCAGTTGTGAGGATCTCTAGCCAGGGTGGTTTCCTTAGTGTTCTGGGCAAGGTCGAGCATCAGGAACAGACTCCAGGGAATTAGGAGGCTTCCTGCAGTCAGTGGTATTTCAGTTGGACAGCAGGTTGGGGAGAGCAATGGATTGGACTGGCTAAGGTAACACTAACAGGTCCATAGGTGTGTGTGGCATGGGGACAGAACTCAACTGTTGCATGGCTGGAGATCTTGGGTCCCCCTCAAAGGCCTTCCCTCAGGATGGAAGCCACCTCTGCTAAGTCTCTCTTCTCACCTGGTTGGCCCCAGATGGCCATAGATTGAACTCCGTGACCTGCTGTTCTCCTGAATTTGCTTTTTCTAGACATTCCAGCAAGTTTCATCTGGTGCATTTCCCACTCAAGCATTTCCCCAGGGACAGGTTGGGAACATTACCCAAGAATGCAGGACCCACAGCCAGGCCCCGTAGAGCAGCAGTAGCCTTCTCACCTGGACAGAAGAACAGAGATGCAACTTCCTGTTTCTGTGTTCGGTCACCACACACCTAGCAACTTGTGGCAGGGGCAGTGTGTTATGTCCAGTCTGCAGGTCACAAGTCTGGGCTGAGTGTGGCTGGCCCCAGGGCCCAGGCTGCATGTCTTTCTAGGGCAATGGTGACAAACCTATGGCTCACGTGCCACAGTGGGCACGCAGAGCCCTCTCAGCATGTGAGCCAAGTCACTGCAGCAGCTGAGCATTGCACCCGTAACAGTTGGGTTTTCAAAAATAAATCCTCACTATTCAGGTTTCACTGGAGTGTTGGCACTTTGCAACTAATAAGTGAGATTCGGATGATAGTTCTGCACTCGGTTTCCAAAAGGTTCAGCATCACTATTCTGGGGTGTGAAGTCCTCTTCTAGCTCACTGTCATGTGGTCAGAATTCATTGCCCTTGACAATGCCGAGGCCTGATTACCCCCCGTGCCTCTAAATGCAGTGACACTGAGGTTGGGACTGAAACATACACGGTGCGGGCGCCACTTAGGCTACAACAGACAGCGCTCAACTTTGTTTTCTTTCTGAACCCTTCCACTGTGCACTCGGCAGAGCCTTTGCCCTGCTTCCTTTTTTGTCCTGCTTTTCGGTCTCCAAGTCACCGCTTTACTGAGCTGGGGCATGCAGGTGAGCAGAGAGCTACGATCAGAAATCACAGAGGCAAAGATGGGTGAGATGGGTCTGCACAGAGCTACAGACGTCTGGAAGATCCCAGAAAGGATATTTGACCAAATGTAAACAGAGGTCATCTTTGGATGATCAGACCCCGGATTCCTTTTGTATCTTTTGTTTACTTGCTTGCTTTTAATTTACTAGGTAACCTCGATTTTCTATTTTTTTTTCTTTAACTTTGTTATTCACTCAAGACTAAAAGAGCTTTGGAAGCTGATTTGAGAGTTAAGCTTGCATTCTTCTGCCCCATCCACTCAAGTACCGTCAGACCTACTTTCAGACAGCACTTGAACTGGACAGAGGGTCTCCCCCAAGACTTACTACGCAGGACTCTCTGGGTCAGAGCTCCCAGGGTTGGGGACCGCCCACTCAGGGAAGGTGCTTCTGGTTTAGCCCCGCCCCCTCCTCTCTCTCCTCTTCCACAATCCACAGATGTTGAACTCTGGGCGATCCCCAAATCCTAGGCAACTTCACCAGTTTTCGGACACACCCTGCATGATATGGCTACTTAGCTTAGGTCACTGTTATGGTTTATATTGGACGCCCCCTGAAAGCATCCTGCACTCAGAAGTGGGTCTTGCAGGAGGTGAGTGGATTCCGGGGATGCTGCAGTGGGCGTGGCTTAGGAGAGAGGGTTGATCAGGAGAGGCTGGTCCTTGAGGCTGTGACCTGGAAGGGTCATGCACCATGCACATTATGTGCTGGCCTGTGGAAGTCTGTAGTGTGGGTCAAATTCTGAATTTCCTTCCATCACAGCTGACTATTGAATAGACGCTGTGATACTGACAACCAGTCATGCTTAGAGAAAGCAACATCTCCATTTTCCACTATTCTCAAATGTCTATGTGACTTTTGTTCTCACACTTTGCTATTTTTTTTATAAAAATGAATAGAGAATTTAAAAAAAAAGAGGAGAAAGCAGTAGTAATTCCTTAGATCATATCAGCTACATTTCCATTTTTTAACCAATTATGTGACTCAGCAAAGCTGCAGTGAAGAACTATGAGGAAAGGTACTCTTGGAGTGATTCACCCAGATCCTCCCCCAACTGGAAAAATAAGGAAGCAGTATGTGTAAACCCACAAATGTACCGAGGCAAACTGTATCTTAAAGATGAGATTCAGATATGGACTGTTAAAGACCCTCTGTAGCCTCTAGAAGCCCTTAGGCCATCTTGTCACACAGAAGGTTACTGCTCCTCATCTTCACGGTCCACCTCTACACATGTTCTTGGGAACAGATCAGAAATGAGAGACCTGGATTCATTGTGTTTGGGCTGTGTATATCTGCCCGCTGAATAATATACTCCACTTGGAAATGCAGATCTCCAACCAAATATGTTATCCAGTGCATCCAGATTCCAGTTTCTTATCCAATATTTAGTGATGTTGTATTGATCTCACTTAGGTCCAAATGTTTTCCTATTAATATATAGTATATGTAAATGATGGCCACTATCACTTACTCAGCCACTTAATACAATGTGTGTGCAATGAATTAAGGATGAGGGCATCTGCAGTTTATTTTGTGGTGATCTGTGCTCCTTTCCTGGGCAGATGGTATCTTTCAATTCTAAGCCACAAATAAGAACAGTGTTTCGAGGAGGTGGTGCTTACCCAT
Source organism: Dinomys branickii (assembly GCA_004027595.1). Classification (NCBI taxonomy): domain Eukaryota; kingdom Metazoa; phylum Chordata; class Mammalia; order Rodentia; family Dinomyidae; genus Dinomys; species Dinomys branickii. The sequence continues at coordinate 81,982 of PVLD010000775.1, forward strand.
TGCATAAACCTTAGTATCACCCTCCAACATGCATTTCTATAGCTTTGGTTTAGCTCCCTTTGCCCAGTCCTGTTGCAACCAAGACATTGGCATTAGCCACCAAGCAGTGAGCAAGTTCAAATCTACGGGCACCCTAAGCCTACTGATAAACTAGATGTGAATAGTAATTGTTCCAGTTTCTGGGTGCCCTTCCTACACTTGTGCCAGTCCCAGTGACTTCAAGGCTGCTGTGACTGTGGGGATGCTGAGAAATAGTCTAGAGAGGACTGATTTTTATAATAAAAGCATAAAACTTACTTTACATGGGCTCAACAGAGATACCTAAGGATCCAAATGAGATTGCTCCTTGGGTTACAGCAGGGTCTAGAGGAGCTGTGTGAGTGTCTCTGGCCACCAAGATCATAAAGGTCACTCACTATAAGCAGAAAGAAGGAAGTTCTGCAAAGTACACACAGGGACCAGAGCAACTGGGGAATCTTGGGCACTGACCAAGTGGTCGGTCACTTGTTCACTCACTTGCTCACTTACTCAAACTATCCAAGAGCAGGGCAAGGTAATGGGACATAGCAGGCAACAGAACAGAGTTAAATCTCTCATGTTTTCAGAAGCTTGGAGCAAGCGAGGTGTAGCCCTCACCACCTCCACCTGAGAAACTGTGTGACTTGCTGTGGAGGGACGAGGGAGTGTCGTAAACCACATATGGTGTTTTCATAACAAGCTGAACCTTCTCAACAGAAAGGTTTAGTGAAATTGTAATGTGCCAGAAGCCAGAAGGCTGAATTCTTCAACAGGGCAGGAAAATTATTATTATTAACTAAATAACTATTAACTAAATCGTGGCTCTCTAAGACTGAATATGCTTTTACACAGGTGTTGGGGCCAAGAGCAGCCTATATACCCACACCCCCTAAACTGTGAGGTGTGGATACAGAGGGCTCTAGTGCCCTCCGTGCTGAGAGACAATATGTTCACCCAATTCCTCTCTCCTGGGAACCTTTGAGACACCTCAAGGATTTGCTTGTTAGTCCCAAAGGCTTTTGACAAACATGAAACTAGCCACCAGGGTCACTGGAATTAACACAAACTTTAGTCTTCCACACAGAAAGGAATTTCAGAGATTACCTCGTGCAGCCAACCCCTAATTCGACCTAAAGGACTCAGAACCAGAAGGTCATAAAGCTGGAAGAATTTTTTATATATGAACTGATTGTGTAGATACTGCTACTCCCAAAATGGCTTGCGGCCATTCCCAGCCACTGCCATTAATCACTGTGCTATCATTAGAAGTGAGTTTACTTGTTTGTTCTAAACTAGGTGTGATTTTAAGACTTTGTGGGTTTAGGTCACGCTAGGTAAATAATTCAGGTTACTCTGTACATGCTGGCATTTTGATAGGAACACTAACAAGCTAATCCTCCTGGTACTTCAAATGATTCCTGAATTCAGCTCCTGGGGTTTGTAGAGACCAAGTAGCAGAAGCTACACTGTGATGAAAGTAACCTGTGTTGACAGGTCATTTTCTGTAACCCTTTAGAGCAAGTTTGGTCTGAGTAAAGTTGATTAGTTTGGAATAGTCATATTTTTTTTATAATACATGGACTAGTGTTTGCAAATATAATACTGGTTTTTAACCCAGATGTGATTTTCTGTTTTTTTTTTGTTTTTTTTTTTTTTTTGGTGGTACCGGCGATCAAACTCAGGACCTTGTTCTGGCCAGGCAGATGTTTATTCCACCTAGCTATATCCTCAGCCCCGTGATTTTCTTAAAAATACACACAAATGAAGAACTCTTTGGTTGGAGATGGCTACAGTATGAACCCAGGCTTCAAGCTGTGGTGGGCTCCATGGGTGCACATTTAAATCTGTAAAAGCCATGCAGAGCACGGGTGAGAAGCACAAGTTGAAATGTCATGGCCAGGTATTGGGCCCCTCCTGCTGGATCAAATCCACATGTCAGCAGAATCAAATAGGATCCTGCCCACAGCATATCCTTGACGCTTTAAATTCTATGGGGCTCTTTGTCATGCTAGGGCTCAGGAGAGGCATCAAAAAATGCGGATAAGGACAACCACACCAGGAGCAGGGTGGGTGTTGCGTGTGACCTCTGTCTGTGCCCTAAGACAGGACTTGACTTGGCATCTCTGGGGGAAGACACTGCTGTTTCTCTTCCTCCAGGGCAAAGCCTCTACTGCTCTCTCTCCTGAAAGTGGCTCTATGGCAGCTGGTCTATAGGAGGGAGGGTGGATGAGAGGGACAATCCTCAGTGATATGGTCCAGAATGCACAGGGCAGCACATGGACAGTTGGGGATGGAGCTGGGGATGGCACTGGGCTGGTGTCACTGAGGGGATAGAAGGAGCCACTGGGTGTGATCATTTCACTGTACCCTTAAACTGGGGGTGGGGGGATGAAGTCACCAGGAAGCACCTTAGCCACATTCTTCCTCCTCTGCTGTGAGGGTTGACGGTCGGTGTCAACAGGACTGGCTAGAGAAACACTAAGGGACGGAAGTATGATCCCTGAGTGTGCCATGAGATCTTCTGGAAGAGCCTAGGTTTGAATATGTGCACCCGATGGGGAAGAAGACATGCCTGGATTCAGGGAAGGGCACCATCCAATCAGCTGAGGCTCAGACAGAACAGAAAAGCCAGGGAAGGTGAGTCCCTTGCCCTCTCACTCCGGGAGCTGTGATGCCCTTCTCCTCTTGTCCTTAATCTTAAGAACGCTGGGTGCTCCAGCCTTTGGACCACAGGACTCCCATCAACACTCCTAGGTCTCAGCCACAGAGTGAGTCATGCTCTGGGCACCCCAGGGCCTCCAGCTTGCAGACAGCCTGTATCAGTCAGCTTCCCATCATAGGGACACAATACCTAATACTCAAAGGAGGAGAGTTTATTTTGGCACACACTGGCAGAGGTCTCAGTTACATGGTCAGCTGATTCCAAGGAGAGATACTTGGTAGAAGGGCCGGACAGAGGAGAGCTGCTAGCCCCATGGCAGCCAGGAAAGGGGGGCCTGGGGACAGCAACACACTTTTCCAGGTCATATCGCTGCAAGCCACCTCTCACCATGACAGGGATTTGTCAGTGGATTGTCCCACTGATGAGGTAGCACTCCGCGATCCAGTTATCTCCCCAAACCCCGTTCTGAGTGCATGAGATTTGGGGTACATTTTGGATCTAAGCTGTAACACAGTCTACTGTGGGTCTTCTCGGCCTCCAAGACCACATAAGAACTTGACCCAGTAATTCCCTGCTCTGTGCCCACGCTGCCTGGTTCTGCTCCTCTGGAGGCATCCGGCTGACACATCTTCTGTCTTAACGCCCCTGAGTCTGGCCTTATCAACTTCCTTTGCTCTCACGGTGACAGGAAGTGCTCTTTCTAACCTGAAAAGACAGGGCTACAGAAGTGGAACTCTCAGTAACCCGGTTGCCACTGCACATGCAGCAGGAAGTATTCAGGCTTGGGTCCTCTCCATGGCTGACATACTTCCTTCTCAGAAAGCAGGCAGAAAGTGGTGTCCATTCGCTTCCCGTTAGTAGCAAGGGACTTCAGGGCTGGGGATATAGCTCAGTGGAGTAAGTGCCTGCCTAGCAAGCGCAGGGTCCTGAGTTCGATCCGCAGTACCGCAAAAAAAAAAAAAAAAAAAAAAAAACAAAGTAGCAAGGGACTTCATTTCTGCCACCTCACAGGCCTGAATGCTCTGTTTCAACTGGGCTCATACTGATGGTCCAGTTAATATAAACAAAATCAATTTAGAAAAACAACTGCTCAAACTCATTGTTTTGTAGCAGAAATTTGCAAAATGCCTAGGGACAAGTTTCTTTTTCCAGCTTTGTTATGTTACCTATGAGGTCACAGGTCCAGGTTCATCCAGTACCAGTTTCAGGGCCAACTCAACATGCCCTTGCCCAAGGAGAGTCGGTACAACCAAACAAACCAAGTGACACCCTGGTTCACAGTTATGAGGCTGAAGGAGTGGCCCCTTCCCTGCCCATCTGAGCTGAACCTAAATAGGATGATGAAAATGACAGTTTCCATCCAAGCCTTTGCACAGTGTCACCTGCTCAATTTGGATGTTCACAACTTTGAGCATCTGGAGATTTTCCAAATAATGCCTTCACCCTGGAAAGCATCTTCAATGCCAGACTGAAACATTCCCTAATTTGCTTTTTCCATCCAGTTGAATTAAGTGTCTACATAAACAGTCCTAGTTCCTTCTGGAGAAGTGTGTTTATTGGCACCGTACGCATGAAAAATCTTGGCTGTGTCTCATAAGAAGCCCGATTCCTGTGTATCACAGCTTTTAATGAACTTCCGAGAGCAAACAAAGCAGTAAAGTCCACATATTTTCTGTTCATAAAAAAAAAGTTTGAAAAAAAGAGGTTGGATGCAAAGAAACATGACAGGAACAGAAGCTGAGTTGGTAATTCCAAGCACTGGTCTCTTTTTTCTCCAAGAGATGACATAGGCATGCACAGACTAAACCCTGACCCCAGGGAGGATGTCCACTGTAACCACTGGGCATGAGCAGAAGCTCAGCTCCGTCATGGAGTGGAGACGAGGATGGCCCTGTGCCTCGGGAGGAAGGGGCCTCATGGACTTCCCTTTGTTGACCACAGTTATTTTCCATTTAAACCACCACCAAGGCTGCAGGTGATGCACACTGGGTGGTGCCCTGTGAGAGGGGATGTGGAGGTCTCACAACTGGTGATCACAAACATTTGGAGCGTTTTCTTCAACAGGAAGAAATCAGAGACTCAGGCCCTTTCCAGTCTGGGTAGTTGCTCCTCCTCCCACACCAGTTCAGCTGCTCCATCCCTCCAGCATCCTGCTAGTGGGTCAAGGAGGTCAGATTGACATGGACCCTCTGGGATATGAGCTTTTCTCATTGCAAATCCTGTTCTTCACAGATGTCAGTTCAGCAGAGAAGTGTCCTTTGTCACCACTGCTGTGGGAGGGGCACTGACTGGACCATAACATCACCAAGATCGCCTCTGATTCCAAGATCCTGCCTTTTCCTTGTCCCCCCAGAGCAGGGGCCTCTGTGTCTGTGCACGTTGGAGAGGTGGACAAGTGCAGGCGGTGCACAGAGGGTGGTTTGGGCTGGGAAGAGGGTTGGCTTCCAGTGTGGACTTCACTCTTGGGAGAATTTTGGGGTTGGGTGGGGACAGGTAGCCCTGAACTGGACAGGTCAGAGGTAGAAGCAGCTAAGCTCAGAGGGTCAGCATAAGACACAGCCCTCCAAGGGTGGCAACCATTTTATGATTATTTTCCATAGGTGATTATAAGAAACTATCAGGAAGTTGTAGGGGGGACTTGAGATTCATAAGAATATCCCTCTCAGATTCACTTTCCAGGTTCCTGCAATTTCTTGAGTGGACTATGAGTAACAACTGATAAGAAATTGGATGTTTCTACCAGCTCTGCCTACAATTCTATTTCGTTTTTGATGGGCAAACAGCTTTGCAAGTGGACTTCAGTATCATATTCATGGAGTGGGTTGTCATAGAACTAATATTATGGAATAATATTATATTTGTAGCCATTTTTGCAAATCTATCCATGGACATATATTTGTGGATTGATGTTTTCCAGATCTCTCTGCCTACATTATTGGTCTCATGTGGATCTTTTTTTCTAAGGTTCCAAACTTCTAGTATTAACATTTGAATGCTCTTTGCCTTTCTTAAGAAAACTGTCAAGATTTCTGAAGTCAGTTCTCTGGGTCTGAAGGATCTGAGGAAGAGGGAAGAAGGGATGCCCTTAAGGGATTGTGGGAGTGTTTGGAAAGAATTTTAGGAGATTCGTGAGTGATTTGTCGCACAGTGTCCTGACATCAGAATACAGAAACACTGCTTATCCATCTTAACAGAATGTCCTGCCAACTTCCGCAAAGCCCTGGAATAACGATCCTGTAACGTGCTTTGCTACAACTCAGCGTATCAGTAACATGTGTGTGTGTGTGTGTGTTTACACAGGGTTCTCTCCTTTAAAAGATGCATACTAAAACCACAACATGGCTGCTTTTAAATTTAATTACGTCTCCTAAGGAGATGAGTCCCCACCACAATGCATCCATCCAGTAGGGGACGTACAGCAAGCTCCAGAAAAGGTTGACCCTGGAGACACCACAAAAGACAAGGCCACCTTGGTTCTACAACTTTGGAATCTGCCCCCTCACGGGGGAGACATCAACTGTCAGTGAATAACAATCCTTCTAAAGAAGTGCCAAGAGAAAAAATGCAGGTCTCCATGAATGTACACCATAAGGGGACCACTGGTATTTAGGGAGCAGCTGAAAGATGGATTGGCACTGGGACTCTATAAGAGGTAAAGGAGAAAACAAAGCCCTCACAGATTCTAGGGTGGTGAGGAATCCAGTGTGTCTCAGGAAAGACAGCAATACTGCACACAGGCAGTGAAGGCTCACAGAAAGGGTGGATGCACAGGAAGTGTGGGCTTACAGGAAGTGGGGGCTCACAGGAAGTATGCATTTACAGGAAGTGTGTGTCCACAGGACGTATGTGTACATAGGAAGTGTGGCTTCATAGGAAATGTGTACTCACAGGAGTTGTGGACTCACGGGAAGTGTGCACTTACAGGAATAGTATGTTCATGAGAAATATGTGTGTACAGAAGTGTAGACTCACAGGAAGTATGGACACATAGCAAATATGTATGCACAGGAAGTATGCGCACTCATAGGAAATGTATGTTTAAAAATCAGATAATAGGAAGCCAGAGGTCTCACAGGGGCCAGAATATGCAGGAAGGGAGATGAGATCTACACACTACTGGTTCTGTGCATATATTACCTAAGGGAACTGGAGGCCACGTCTATGCTAGCCTTGCCCAGAATCTGACCATATGAAGGGGCCCAGCAGGAACAGTATGTCTGGAGTTCAGCTGTTTTCCCACAGTGTCTCCACCTTGGGCGACCTTGTCCCTCACCCCCAATATCTGTGAACAGATCTGATAACACTGAAGTACAGAGAGGGGTCGGGAGCAAGTGCAGCATCACAGCTCTGAGCAATTCTAGACCAAAATTCTGATATTTCCCCACGGAGACCTTCTAGGAAGATGAGTCTTTGCCCTCAAAGGAAGGAGAGCCCAGTGGACAGACATGAAGAAACACTTGGCCTTGCTCTGTGTGCACACCCCTGGTGCTCTCCTGGGGGAAATGAGAATCTATGTGTCTCACAGGTTCCCAGGCAAACTGCCCACTGCAGGAGAAAGTGCTTCTAAATTCAGATTGCGCTGAGTGACAACACTGCACAGTGTAAAATTGATTTTGCCTCTTTGAACTACCAGGCGTGACTTTCCACAGACTAGTTTGGGAGTGCTGCCAGTTGGGGGAGTCTGTTCGCATTACCGGGCTGCTGAGCAGAGGTGTGGACCTAATTAGCAGAGACCACGGGAGTCGGCGGAGCCTGCAGAGGCTCGTATGGCCTGTGGGCAGCAGTGTGCTGGCCCCTCTGCCTCCCTGGGATCAGGCCAAGTCTGTGCCAGGGGGATGAGTCACTGAGCTCGTGGAGCCAAAGATCAAGTGTGCCTCACAGATTGAAAGTCTGTAGCGAAAATGACTGTCCCAAATATAACGGGACCTGCGGCCAGGTTAAGGACAGCCCTCACCACCACCACTTCCCATTCGAACGCACATCTCTCTCTCTTTATCTATCCTTTGATTAACTTCACGTTATTCAAACATGGACGTGAGCAAGTTGAAGGAGAATGACTGCCCTGGGTCCCTGCAGCAGTGCTGTGCCTCCCGTCGGATTGCTGTCGCTGCCACAGGACCCTGGTGCTCATCTCCTCTCTCGGGCTCATGGGAGGAGCCCCCCTGATCCTCCACTTCCTCAAGACTTCTGCATCTCCTAAAAAACAACTCTGCTTATAGCAGACAGCTCTTTCTATCTGCTCAGCAACGTTATCGGAGACTCTGCACAAGCACAAATCATAGGCACGACAAGCATGACTAGCAGGGGCATAAGGGGAAAGTGACATGACGGGAAGGGGGAACCCGGCTGTGTAGCCTTGGGGATCTTAGTTGACCTCTCTGACCCTATTTCTGTTGGGCATGATAAAATGACTTACTTTCAAAATTCAGTAAGATAGAATTTATGGCTACTAATATAGTCCTGGCCAGAGCAAACCTTGGCTGTGGCTGTTGCTGCTGCTGTGTTTACATCAGCCCTGATGAGGGTAGCTACAAGAGTGATTGTTTGTCTGTCTGTCTTTATCTCTGTCCGTCTGTTCTGAGGAGCACGGGTGTCATCACTTAGGCACAGTAACCCTGTGCACACAGGCAGTGTCCTCTCTGTTGTGGGGAGTGAGGGGAATTGGGATGAGCATGGCGTGGGGAGTGCCCTGACAAGATTCTTGAAGCAAGACCATGGCCTGAAGCAGGAGAGCCATAGGGGCTGGGAGGGGGGAAGACAAGAGGGATGAAAGTGACCAGAGACTGGGATGATGGGAACCCCAGGCCAGAGATGAGAAGGGAAGGAGGGTTTGGAGCACAACCCCAGACTGCAGCCTAAGCAAAGGGTGACAGCCTGCCAACTGCCCACCGCACGGCCCCGGGGGGCAGAGCCCTGTGGAGCACCAGGTCTTAGGCAAAGACCACAGGAGTAACTTGTTTCCTTTTAAAATATCAGAAACCTCACTTGATTTCTACAGAATATATTTAGCAAGCCAAGGGGAACACTTAGCCAGATCAATACTGAACCAGCAGTAGCCTCACCAATTAATCAGCTGTCCAGCCACAGCTTCCCCACAAGGAGCACTGACAGAGCTTTACGCTGGTCACTTCTGCCTCCACCCAAACCGTGAGCAGGCAGAGCAGTCTGCAGGGGAAACTTTCTGCTGCCAGAGAAATACTCAGGAGAAAGCAGGTAAGGCCTGACGCGAACCTACACAGCTTGCAAGATTCTCCCTTCAAGAATAGCATGTATTATTTATTGGGAGGAAAAAGACGTATGTATATATAAAAATATAAAAATGAAAAAGCCAATTTACTTTTGTATTTTCAGGCTAGTATTGGACTTTTCAGGGAAGTACACTATTTATGAATTGAACTCATTTCTATTATAATTAGAATTTATATAAAGTTTCATGAAACTACTTATCCTTTTCTCCTTGGGCATCCTTCCACTACACGTATCTGAGCCACAGTCTGAAGGGCGCCCTTCCAAGGCATTTTTCTTTAGGCTATCATCATTTGCATAAGGAACAAAGCTTCATCTTTTATCCCTAGAGACAACATTAGCTCCTCCAGATGTAATTAGTAAGGGGAAAGTCCCTTACTATTCCAATTATTGATTTAATCAAATATTCTGCTAATCCAATATTCTCCAAATACGATTTTGATCATTTCCCTGATGCATATTTTCCGTACAGAACAAAAGGTAGGAGGCAGTAGGAGGAGGTGACCTGCTTCCAGTGCACCTTCCAGCCACACCAGGCATCTTACGATTTAGCCCCAGGACCTCTGCCAGGACACACTAATATTTGGCCTCCCCTGTGCAAACAGAGCCAGCAAATCTCCAAAGTGAAAAAGACTTTGAGATTTCCCAGGCCATTTTCCCTGCATGGGTCTGGTGCAAGATCAGTTAGGACACACAGTTCTTCTTAAGCATGAGATGTCACAACCAGCCAAGTACAGGCTACACTGCATGTCACATCACCTTCTGGAAACCTGGCAAGAGTCCAGCTTAAAGTAGCCTCTAAGCCTTAGAAGCAGCCTACAGGGCCATCAAAAGATGAATGGAAAAAAAATATGTGTTTATGCACAATGGAGCACTGCTCTGACATAAAGAAGGATAAACTTGTGTCACTGGTGGGAAAATGGACACACCTTGAGATCCTAACATTAAATGAAATAAATATGACACACAAGCTTAATTATTACATGATTTCTCTGGTATGAGAGAGCCCAAAATATAAATAAATGGAAGAGCAAGATACTAGAAAACAGAGAGACAGATCTTCTGCTAAAGGGAAGGGGGCCAAGAGTGGCAGGAAGGGGACATACACAGAATAAGGCCGTGACAGGTCCGTGTGCCCGTTCCTCATGGTGAAGGCAACATAACCTACCACAAATGTTCTAATATGAATAGAACTTGCAGTGAAAGTAGAACGTCCCAAACACAGTTGATCATCTTTTTGCACATCATACCTTCCTGCATCTGACAAAACTGAAGAACTGGGGCCTCTCATTAGGATCCTGCTCTGAGTCCTGCTCACTCACCACCTGCTAGCCATATATGAATCACAGCACACTGGCCCGTCTGCACTTATGTATTGTAATCACTGCTACACAAGACAAAAAGAGTGAGCCCTCCTCAGTGTGTCCAGGAGGGCCCGAGCCCCCATCCAGGTATGTCCAGCAGTGACTTGTCTGTGGTTGCCTTTGTCCAGTCCTGTGTAGCCTCTTCTTACTTTATTTCATTTGTACTGTGCAGCTGCCAAGCAAGCTGATGTTCTACTCAGTCGTTACTGCAGACACATGGGACCAGGCCCAGTCTGCTTCTCTCACCACCAAAACCATACTGGGCGTGCTTTAACCCACCCACCTCAAATCACCAAACATGAGAGCAGAGCAACAGAGCTGCCATACCTGCGGTGACACAGACCTCAGGCAGGACACAGTGAGATGACGATGCCATCAGTGCCCAGGGAAGCACTGTGAGGAAACTGAGCAGACCTGGACAGCCCTTCCCTCACACAGTGGCCAATGCCCCACGCCCCACTGAACACGGAAATGTGGCAGAAGGCACGTGGACTTCCCTCCAGGCTGGGACAAGGCCCTTTCATATCTGATATCACAGCATAATTTGGCAGAGGAGCACACGCACTCACAGTTTGCAAGGCGTGCTCTAGCCGCTGTGGCTGTCACCAGATGCCAGGTCGGTCTCCTCCCATGCCATGGCATCAGGACCAGCTTTGGGCGGGGTAACTGTGGAGTTTCTCAGAGAAGCCACAGTTCCTCCACTGAACTCCCTCTCACTGCTTCCTCTCACATCCCCTGGCTTCCCCTCAGACCTGTGGCTGCAGCCCATGTCCACTGTGAATATAGCTGACAATCGTGGGAAGTGAAGTCAGGGAGAAAGAGCAGAAGCAGGATGGCGGAGGTTGGCTCACCTGACACTTTCTGCCTGGCAGCTGTGTCTCAGATGTGAACTCCAGCTGCAACCACAGCTGGACAGCCACGGTTGCAACCATAGCCACAGCTGCAACACTGGCTGCCCCTGGCTATCAGAGACACTGGTGGAGGGTGGCACTGCCATGCAGCAGAAATCGCACACAAATGAGGGAACATAGCTGTGGCCGGGCAGGTAGACGGGTCTCTAGGCAAAGCTGTTCGTTAACATTGGCCACTGTAACGCCAAAGAACTGTTGGTGGACACTTGCCATCTTTTCCATTCAAATAGCAAATCCCACAGCATGAGAGACTGAGCCAAAGGTGGTGAGCATGGCCAACTCTCCCTTGGCGAGCATGCAGTTGTACAGTGACACCTCTTGGACCTGGGAGACCAACAACAAAACTCAGGTCTGGGTCCCTGCTGACATTACTTTCAGTTCCATGCCCCAAGGCATGGCTGTGCCAGACATGGAGTTACTTTTAATTGTAGGGTCCAGTATCCCTGCAGCAACCCACAGATCTTTCAAGAGCTTCTTCCAGGGTAAAAGTCCATGGCTTACCCAATATCAAGGATACAGCAAATCCTTGGGGTAGGAATGTCAGGTCGTCAGGCCCATGGGAAGTGACAGCGACTGAGGCCACGGTTGCACACAGCTGACACCCTTCTGTGGCTCTGCTGTCGAATTCCTTTCTCCTTCCTCTGTGGCCATGTCTCCTGCCCTCTCACATGTATTTCCAGGCCCCTTCTGTGCTCATGGCAACCAGGACTTGAACTTTTCCTGCGAGATAGCAGTGATCTTGTATCCTTCCCAGAGACAACCTCGATCTGCTGCTGGAGAAGCCACAGAGATCCCAGCTGAAAAGCCACTGTCAAGGCATGGGACCCTACAAAAGCAGTGTCTGAGAGGGAGTATCACCTGAGATCCTGCACAGAAATGGATTGCAGTCAGCCCATGCTCGGCACATAAACCAATGAAAGGGACCGTTCCTTCCCAGACCAGCTGGAGCTTATGGTACTGTATGGTCCCCACTGCCCTTGTCTACCAGCACAGCTCCGAGGACAGACATGGTGGTGAATGACAGTCTTCAGAAACAGCTGCCTGGTGCGCACCCTATGTAAGCAAGTGCCTGGGGCAGGGGGTGGGGTGTACTCCTCAGCGCCACTAAAACCCTTCCAGCGACTCTATGTCCTCACTAAAGAAGGACTGTAATTGTTTTTTTCTCTATGTGAAATAAAATGGGATGTCCCCCTGGCAGGAGAAGAGCCTGTTTTATTTTGACAACCCATTTTTCTTGGCAAGTGTTTTCTTAAAATGTCCGCAGCAATCACTGGAACGAGCTTGTTTTTGATTTTGAGATATTAACCTAATTACTTTAAAACAACATAATGCAGTACCAAGTGCCTCAATCATGTCAATTACAGCGGATATGATTTAAGATTAGCATTATGTGAGAGTGTTCAGCAATACAGAGAACATTTTTAAAAACTAGTGAATTTCCAAAGCAAAATAACATGAGTGGATAGATACAGTGGAATAATGGTAATTAGTTTAAATCTGACTGCATGGTCTGGGTCTTAAGGATCCCGGAAAGAGCTGGAAGAGGGATTAGAAGAGAAGGAACTGAGGAAAGGTCTGTAAAGTCCTGTTTGTCTCATCCATTCCCCACCTCCATTTGGATAATTAACTTGGTTGTCACCCTCCTCACAAGTCAATTTCTCCTTCTACCAATTCATTTTAGCTCCATTTCACAGCCACATATTTGATCAGCTAGGGTAGTACGTTCTATTCACATACATGGCTGTGCATTGAGAGATTCTCTATAGTTTAGTTACCTCTCCCTAACTAAAATGAATCTCAAAGAAGCTAGAAATTGTACCTTCAAGTTCAATGATGCCTGTTTATCATTTTGGAGATTTCACTAAAATAATACATGTTTGTATAACACCCTCATAGGTGGCCAAAGGATTCATTAGGAAAGCACAAGGGAATAAAAAAAAAATTACTTGGAGCTGAATTAAAGTAAAAATGCCACATAACAACACTCAAGGCATGAGATGTTAGCACAGAAAAGGAGGAGTTGAATTTTGTATGTGTCATTGTTGACACAGCATTGGCCTGTCCCAGCCGGAACATCTGTTAGAGCCTGGGTATGCTGTGAGTTATGACAGATACCCCAGCAACAACAGAGGGCACATTTCCCAGCAGTGGCCATGTGCTAGGTAACAAAACAAGTCTTAATAATTTTCAAAATGATTGAAATCAAATCACCCAGAGTATCTTTTCTAATCACAATGGAATGGATGTAGAAATCAATAATAGATGGGAAACTGAAAAATGCACACAAACATGTGGAAATGGAACAACACCCTAATGAGTGGCCAAAGGATTAATGAGGAAAGCACAAGGGAAATTAAAAAAAATACTTGGAGCAGAATTAAAATAAAAATCCCACGTACCAACACTCGAGGGATGCTCCAAACACAGACCTGGGAAGGGAAGTGAAGCTGTGAACTTATATTAAGAAAGACAAAAAAACTTCAAATCAATAATCTACCATTTCACCTTAATAAGCTAGCAAGACCAAAGCACAGTAAACCCAAGGGAACAAGAAGGAAAGAAACAATAAAGAACAGAGCAAAACAAAACAAAATAGAGGATAGAAAAAGAATGGGGAAAAGTTATCTAAATCAAAAGTTGCTGTTTGACAATCAACAAAGTTGACTCCTCTACTAGACTGGCTTTCCTGAACCGCTCTGCTGAATTCTGAACTGCAGATTTAATTCCTTCAACTCACCATCAAACCAGCATTCTCCTGTGTCCTGTTTGTAATCAACTGTGCTTTTATAGACAGCTATTTTATAGGAAGCTGTTACCGTGCTTATAAACCATAAATCTTTTATCGGTGAAGATTTTCCAGCACTATAATCGGTTTCTTAATTTCTAGCTCAAAGGCATCATCTTTTAGGAGAACATCTTCGAGAAGGAATAGGTGTTGCAGAGGAGGGTAATGAAGACAGAAATCTGGGTGCCGCAGAGGGCAGAGACAGAGAGACCAGAGCTTCACCTGGTGTGGAGCCAGCAGTTGCTACCTGGATAGCCACGCGTAGTGAGTGCATAGGCCAGAGCATCACTCTGGGAGCAGAGCCAGGGGTGCCACAGTAACAAGGCACTCTGGGAGTGGGTCTTCCACATGTGAAGGCGTAGAGAGGTAGAGGTCTTCCCAGGAGGCTCAGCACTGGGGGCAAATGTACTGCAGAGGACCAAGGACACTGGTGGCCCTTGGGTGGCTGTGGGTCAGCAGGGCTGGCAGTCAGGATGTGCGATCCTAGAGGAGCTGCCCTGTGTGCAGTGGCACAGCAACCACTGTACCTCTCATTCAAAGTCACTCAGAGCCAGACATGCACTGGGGCTTGATAAATGCCCCAGCCACAGGTGGGAGACAGAGCCAACGCATCACAGCTAAATGACCCGATGCTTCTGAGTCTCCATCGTATCTCGTACAAACCTGGCTGACGCGGCCCACCTCACGGTACGGCTGTGTCAGGTGACGTGACGTAAACTGGGAAATGTCAGCTCTGCTGTTCTTATTTATCACGAGGTTGCTGTCGTTCCAACGGATCCATTTTTATCTTAGAGAAGCTAAGTCAGAAACCAGGTGGAAGCAGCAGTGGGACAGGTTGGGGTGGTTGTGGTAGATGGCAGAGGAGAAGCTGAGCAGAAAGCCACTCCATTAGGGTGACAGAGGCCCTTCTGAAGGACTGGGTGGGGTGTCTCTCAGAGCACAAAGGGAGCAAGAGCTAAAAAGCTTCTTCACAACACCTCTGCTGTCTCCTATCAGGGGCTGATTCATTTGGTTAGTTTGTGTGGACAGTGGCTATGGGGACCATGTCCTGGCTTGCTGGTGGCTACTAGCCCTGATTACCACTGGATACAGGTGTCTACCTTCAGGAAGGGCACAGATTTGTGGCCTTACCCACATATACCGTGGTGTGTTCATGAAGCTACTCATCTGTTGAAGGCATGGGGCCCCTTGGGGATATTAATCTTCACTGTCAGCTGGACTGGCTTAAGGAAACCAGGGAGAGAAACCACTGTGGGTGGATCTAGTGCCCACTGGGGGTGTGACCATAGGAACTCTGTCTGGTCCCTGGCCTCTTCCTGTTTGGCTGTTCCCCTGATCTCTGCTTCATGGCTGCCATGAGTTGACCAGTTTTCCTTAAGTACAGCCTTCTGCCATGACGTGTCCAGCCTGCATTGAACCTCTGCAACCTTAAGCTAAAATGAACCTCTCCTCCTTTAAATTGCAGGGTCAGGTGTTTGGTAGCAATGGAAAGCTGATGGATACACCCTGCAACAAATCATGTTTCCATCAGCCAGCTGTTCTCTCTGAGACCCCTGACTTTAGGAAGGGATTTGTGTTGGTCTATAAAAATGTAGCTGATTGCTTGGGAGCAGTAACACTCAGTTTACAATGTATCTTGAGACCTCTGTCTCTGACTAAAAGGGAGTAAGTTCCCACCAACTCTGACATCAATAAGCAAGAGATTAATGGATGCTTTACAAAATGATTAGGTTTCCTGTTCCTCACTCTGCCTCTCTCTAGGCAGAGCTGGGCATCTGTAATGCTACAACACGAGACTCTGGCCTCGTTGTCTGGCATAGGTCCTGCTGTTTCTTCCTCTCTCTCTCTCCCCGTCTGTCTCTCTCCCCCTCTCTCTTGCTCTCTCGCTCTTGCTTTCTGTCCCCCCAGCCCTCAGCTTCCACCCAGTGCCCAGATGATGTTTAGACATGAGCATCCCCTCACTAATGTTATTATCTTTGGCCAGTGCCACTTCAAGCAGACTACAACTTTCTCAAGGAGAGGGATCCCAGCTGCTTCAGCCCCTGAAGCCAACTGCAAGAGATATGGCTCACCTCCATGTCTCCATCCTAAAGGCCAGGACTGGGCTGCACCACTGGGGAGTAACCCTTCCCTCTTCTGCGTAGAGTCCTAGCCACATTTCATCCCTCACTCTGAAACCCTGGATGTAGCTCTGCTACCTGCCTGCTCATCTGTACCTCTTCCATCCCACCCAGCTTCTCCCATCCATCACGTCTGGACAGGCCAGTTTACCAAACAACAAGTTACCCTCAGCTCATTAAGCAGTAGTCTCTAATATGAAACTCTCTGAGCTTAAAGTGTTTCAAAAGCATTTTTAAAAAATCAGAATGTTTCCTTATAGTGAGCTGGCAAGGTCTTAGTCAGATTGGACACTGGGAAGAATGGAAATATTTACGAGAGAAGACAGACAAGAGAGAGATGAATCTATGTCTCATTTTTAGGATTAAATCTTGTTAGAGAAACTAGTAAGAAGGGCATTTGTTCTACTCTGGTCTATGACCTGGATGCCTTCTGATTCCTGAAGGACAGATAGAGGCACTAATTGTTGTGTATGAATATAAAATAGGAGAAGAAAAATACTAGAACTTTAGTTCTTGGTTAAAAAATGTAAGAATACATTGCTAAAGACCTCGAAAACAAAGGCAGAGTGACCTCTCTAAGGAATTGTTTTAAGCTCCTAATTAGTGACTATGATGTGAAATTATAAAATTTATAAATTTAATTTGTATACAATAACAGAATGTCTTAATAGCTCTATTGAATGAATTAAGGCAAGTTTTCGAGACTCTTAAGCAAAGAAATACTTTCAATTTGCATTTTGGGTTCAGAATGTATTCCTTTCCTTGCTGTCATTGTGGTTGCTGGAGGGAACCCACTCTGAGAAGATTGTGGATGCTGGAAGGTCTTGGGGGACCCTGGGAGTTTTGGGGTCACCATTCTGAGGCTGTTCTTTACTGACCAGAAATGGAGATGAGGACTTGGAAATGAGAAGTGGATTTATTCTGGTTCCAGTCTGAGTTTAGAGTCTGGCTATTTTTCTTTTTAAAAATCAATTACCTTGTTTTCCTTAGAATTGTTTTATCTTGTGGGAAAAGAGACAGGTATTAACTAATGGAGGCATCTGATTAAACAAAGGTTTGGCTGGATTAATAATGAACAAGTCAGGAGAGGTGGATCTGAAATGATAGAAAGAGAAACTGTGACTCTATCAGGAGGATCGGTCCAATATTTGAAGGGAGATTGAAATGAGAGAGTATTTGATTCCTGAACGAACATATGAAGCCAATTTTCAGACACCTAATGAAGAACAAACATCTCAGGTTTTATTTTGTTAAGAAAAGCAAGTGTTAATCTGGCTATTTGCTTGCTGAATGACTTTTTGGAAGAACTGGAAACTAATGAGTTGCTACAGATCAAGTTCAGTGGGAGGCATTTGTGGAGTAGTGAAGGTCACAACATAATTTGCTTCCCAATCCTTCTTCAAGGGACATATTAAAAAGTGGGGCACCAATTTCTAAAGGACAGTCAAAATAAGGAACTTGGGGCCAAAATATTCCTTTGCACACCAAACTAAGTGAGATATCAAGGTTTAACTTAACAGAAGGCACGTTCATTCAATCGTTCTGTATTAAATTCTCCTTTGGATTAGAAAATTTAAATGGAGCAGAGTTTTAAGAAGCTATGCTCTATTAGAGTACTTAGACTAACCAACTAAAGCAAGTAAGAGCACACATGCCATGAATAAATACAATGGAAAGAAATATGATTAGTACAGAAGAACTTATGATTACTGAATCTTTTGTAAAAGTAAAATTTTGAACATTTGTAATAGAAACCCATATTTGGCTTTATATTGGACTTTATAACTAAGCTGTTCATAGCTGGAGTGAGATACTTTGCTTAGAATGTGGATCCTTAGAATGTGGGGTTACCTTATACACTGATCATTAGAGTATGATTAGCAATAATCTTACCACAGGGCACGCAGGAAAGCTAAGCAGTCAAAAATACAGATGTCCTGATTACAAAACTGAATCTTGATACAGCTTTAATGGAGGTAAAAAAAATACAGGAAGAGATTACAAAATTTAATCTAGCTACAAAGTTAACAGAGACTAATAAAAATAGAACTACAGATGTCTTTTCATAGATAGCTGTGTATTCATAGTAACTTTTATAGTTCATATTGTCCCTATTACTATAAATGAAAATATTGAGACATAGACAAAATCAACCAACCAAACAAACCCAAGAGCTCTCTTCAAAACATGGCATTAGAAACCAGATGTCCATACAAAAAAATAAATTCAGGCTTTGATGTTACATCAAACACAATAAACAACTCAAAATGGATCAGGGACTTAAACATTATATTTGAAACTATACAGCTCCTGGAAGAAAGCATAGGGGAAGTGCCTATAACATTGGTCTGGGTAGTGATTTCTCAGATATTACATCAAAAGCACCAGCAGCAAGAAGCAAGAATGTACAAGTGGGACTATATCAAACTAAAGAGGTTCTGCAAAGGAAATAGTCAACAAGGCACAAAAACCACCTGCTGAATGAGATAATATTTGCAAACTGAATGTCTGATGGAGGGTAAATTTCTGAAAGATATAAGGAACTCACACAATTTAAAATCAAAAGAATAAATAAACCAATTGAAGACTTGTCAAAAGAGTCAAACACGAATTTCTCCAAAGAGGATATACAGATGCTGGATGGGTATACAGAATTTTAAATTAAAGCTACAGAGACATCATTTTAGACCAGTTAGGAGGATATTATATTAAAATGATACTGATATAATAAAATGATATTGTTATTTTTTTAAGAAAAGCCCAGCTTAGCGGCACACATCTATAATCCTAGCACTTTGGGAGGCTGAGGTAGGAGGATTGCAATTTGAGGCCAAACTGAGCAACTTAGTGAGAACTTCTCTCAAAATAAAATGAAAAATGGATGGGTATATAGCTCAGGGATAATGCTTAGCACTTGCTTAGCATGCATAAGGGCTTGGGCTCAGTGCTCAGTACCATAACAGAGCAAAGAGGTGGAATGAAATCCTTATACATCATTGGTTGCAATGTGAAATGATGCAGCCGCCATGAAAAGAAATATGAAGGCTTCTCTTAAAAATTCAAATACCAGCCCACCACCCCTCTACCATTGAGGGAGTCACTGGGAGAGCCTCTGTGAGCCATGAGGGATTGGACAGACTCCACCCACCACCACTCCACAATCACAGGAGCCTCCAACCAGAGGAACCCAGGTACCTGGCCCATTCCCCTACACCGTGGGAGGGGCAGACAGCATGGGAAGTGCCTGGGACATGGCAACCAGCTTATCTGGAGGAACCCAGGGTAAAGGCACTCAAATAAGAGGAAATACTTTTGCATAGAAACTCCTAATCTATGGTCAGTTCTGTTACATAGCTATAGGCTTTGCTCCTATAGTCTAAAGTACAAAATTAATAGTTACCACAGGTTGCCAATTTCTAAATTGTACTTGATGCTATCATTATTGCTAATTGTACTACTGTAGCTGGAATGTTACATCTGTTATAAACAGTTGTTTTCTCTTGGGTAACAATATTGGGAAGCTCTTGGATAATAACCTCACCATACCCTATACCAAAAGGCTGCGAATAGAGCCAAACAGAAACCAACATTCCACTCTCAATTAATTGGGAAGGCAGGATCTTGGGACAGACACAAACCAAGAATCTCTTACACATAGAAGATACCCCTGAAGAACAGATTCCTTAGAGAAGCTTTGATACTAGTGATATAGGTACCTAGTAACAAAACTTACAAGGATCATCACAGAAAACAAAATAAAACTGTTTTTCATAATAGAAAAAGTCAAGACAAAGGAGCAAAATGCAATCTCAGACCTGCATCCCACTTGGAACAAGTCCAGGAGACACTGACATAGAAGAATTTGGAAGTCACACAATTGAAATTTCTGAAATGATAGCAACCGAAGTAAAAGAGCATCTCCAGGAGTCTATAGAGGAAATAAGATAAGAACTAATCTCTCAGGTAAAAAAAGAAATGACAACTATAACGAAAGAATTGCTCAGCATATGTAAAGGAGACACAGATTTAAAAAATAGAGGAGCATAGGAAAATGATGTAAATATTGAATGAACAATATAGGAAAGAATTAGAATGCATGAAAGACTCAAGGGGCTATTCAGGAAATTAAAAATTCCATTGAACCCTGGCAAAAACGCTTGAATGAAACTGAAGACAGACTTTCAGACCTTAAGACAGCATTGCAGCTAGTGATCATGAAAGGAAAGATTTCATACAAATAATAAGGAACCAGGAAATAACAATTCAACAGCTGTAAATGATGCAAAGAAAAATAATATAAGACTGATAGGTGTCAACGAGAAAGCAAGAGTAAATACAAATAACATGAAAAGACTATTTAAAGAAGTAACAACAGAAAATTTCCCAAGCATAGGAAAAGAATTTGACATGCAGTTAAGTGAGGCACATATAACTCCAACTGGCTGTAAACAAAGGAAATCTACTCCAGGACATATAATAAAGATCCCAGAAATTAAGCACAAGAACAGACTATTAAAAGCTGTTAGAGGAAAAAAAAATCAGATAACTTGTAAAGGAAAGCCCATCAGATCAGGGCAGATTTCTCAATACAAACCATCAATTCAAGAAGACCTTGGAGTGAAGTATTTCAAGTCCAGAAAGATAACAACTCCCAACTCAGATTGATGTACTCTGCAAAACTTTCAAAATTAATGGAAAAACAAGATAATTTCATCATAAAGAACAACTGAAGAAATTCATTACCACCAAACCAACCCTACAGAGAGTACTAAAAGATATTCTAGAATGAGATAAAATGACCACAGTTCCAAGAACAATGACAAAAAGAAACCACCAAGAAGGTCAAGCAATTCAACAGAGGGGAAAAGTAGGGAACCAACAGCAGGAAAATAACATAATGAAGATAAGCCAGTACATGTTTTATAACCATTAAGGTAAATGGCCTCAATTCACCAATTGAAAGAAGCAAACTGGCAGAGTGGATCTAGAAACAAAATGCAATAATATGCTGTGTACAAGAAACACATTTAACTCAAAAGGAAATTCATAGACAGAAAGTCAAAGGATGGAAAACAATACTCCACAAGACAGCGACCCAGAAAAATGCAAGGATAGCTATTATATTTGCGCACAATGTGAACTTCAAACCAAGGATGATCAAAAGAGATAAAGAAAGTCACTATGTCCTCATTAGGGGAAAACTGCAAGAGGAAGAGATAACAATTATAAATATATATGCACCAAATATGGGAGCACCCAGATATATAAGACAAATATTAACAGACATGAAAAATTAAATAAGCAATAACATAATTGTAACAGGGGATCTTAATACCCCATTGTCACAAAGGAGATAGATCAACTAGACAAAAAAGCAAAGAAATAACAGAACTGAACCAAATTTGTGAACAAATGGAATTAACCTTTACAGAGTGTTCCACCCAACATCAGAATACACATTCTTCTCAGCTGCACATGGGATGTTCTCTGAAATGGACCCTATGCTAACCCATAGAACATGCTTAAGAAAATACAAAGGAGTTGAAATTATCGCATACATATCATCTAACCATGGTGCAATGAATTTGGAAATTATTAACAAAAGAAATCACAAAAACTCCATAAACAAATGAAAATTAAGTAGCACTCTCCTTAACAACCAATGGGTCACAGATGAAATTAAAGAAGAATTAAACAATATCTATCAAACAAAAGTGCAAATACAACTTACCAGAACCTGTGGGATGCAATGAAAGCTGTCTTTAGAGGGAAATTTATAGCAGTGAACTTTCACATCAGGAAAACAGAATGAGCACAAATAAAGAACCCTATGCTGCACCTCAATCTTCTAGAAAAAGAAGAGCAAGTCAGGCCCAAAACTCAAAGAAGGGAGGAAATTATAAATATCAGAGAAAAAAATTAATGCAATGAAGACTAAAAAAGCAATACAAAGAATTAATGAATCAAAGAGTTGGTTCTTTGAAAGAATAAAAAAAAATGGATAAACCTCTAGTCAACCTTATCAAAAAAGGAAAGAAAAGAGCCAAATTTATGCAATAAGGAATGGAAATGGAGAAATCATTGTAGATCCTGTGGAAATTCAGAAGATCATCAATATCTGCTTTAAAAATTTTTACTTGCATATGATGGAAAACACAGAAGAAATGGACAGATTCCTAAAAACATATGAATTACCATTTAAAGATGAATCAAGAAGGTATAAAAATTCTGAATATCAGAATATCAGTCAATGAAATTGAAAATGTAATAAGAAACTTACCAACAAACAAAACACCAGGTCTTGATGGATTAACAGCTCAGTTTTACAAGAAATTTAGAGAAGATTTAACAATAATACTCCTCAAACTCTTTAAGGAAACTAAAAGAGAAGCAGTTCTCCCTAATTCACTCCTGGAGGAAAGTATTACTCTGATACCAAAACCAGAGAAGATGCAACCAAAAAGGGAAACTATAGGCCAACCACCCTAATGAAAATAGATGCAAAAATCCTCAATAAGATACTAGCAAATGAGATGCAGCAAATCATCAAGAACATTATACACCATGACCAAATGGGATTCATTCTAGGAATTCAGGGATGGTTCAATATATGCAAATCAATCAACGTAATACACCACATCAACAGAGCCAAAGACAAAAACCACGTGATTGTTCCAATAGATGAAGAAAAAGCTTTTGATAAAGTCCAACACTCATTAATGATAAAAACCTTACAGAAAATTGGAATAGATGGTCTTTAACTCAATCTGAGAAAAACCATCTATGACAAACCAACAGCTAACATCATACGAAATGGGCAAAACTAAAAGCTTTCACTCTAAAATAAAAAACATGACAAGATGTCAACTCTCACCACTCCTATGCAATATAGTTCTGGAAACATTAGCCAGAGTAATTAGACAAAAGAGAGAAATAAAAGGAAGAAGGATAAGAAAGGAAGAAGTTATATTATCATTATTCACAGGTGACATGATACTCTACATAGAAGACTCCAAAAACTCCACCAAAAGACTTCTAGATTTAATAGCCAAATTCAGTAGCATAGCAGAATACAAAGTTAACACTCAAAAATCAATAGCATTCCTAGACACAAACAACAAACTCACTGAGGTAGAAATTAGGGAAGCCACATCTTTCACAATAGCATCCAAAAAATAAAATATTTAGGAATCAATCTAATGAAGTAAAAGATCTATACATTGAAAACTATAGTACTGTGAAAAAAGACATTGAAGATTTCAGAAAATGGAAAGATATGCCTTACTTTTGGATAAGAAGAACCAATATTGTGAAAATGGTATGCTCCCAAAATTGTTATACAGATTTAATGCAAGCCCAATCTAAATACCATTAGCATACCTCACAGATCTGGAGAAAACATTCCTAAAATCCATCTGGAACCAGAAGAGACCTAGAACAGCAAAAGCAATCCTGGACAACTAAGGCAAGGCCGGAAGTACTACAACCTCTGACTTGAAATTATACTACAAAGCTACTATGATAAAATCAACATGGTACTGGCAAAAAACAGACCGGAAGATCAGTGGAAAAGGTTAGAAGATGCAGTCACAAGCACAAACACACTCAGCCATCTTATCTTTGACAAAGGGGCCAAACATGTTCACTGGAAGAAAGATAGCCTCTTTAACAAACGGTGCTGGAAAAACTGGCTTTCCACATGCTGAAGACTAAAACTATAGCCATATCTATCACCATACACTTAACTAAAGTCAAAATGGATCAAAGATCTAAATATAAAAACAGAAACATTAAATCTATTGGAAGAGATAATAAGTAGAAATCTTAAGATACAGGGGTAGGCAGAGACTTCATGAACAAAAACCAAAATGCATGGGACATACTTTAAATAATCAACACCTTGGATTTCATTTTATTAAAATTTTTGCACAACAAATAAATCACAACAGAGTGAAAAGAAAACCCATAAATTGGGAAAAAACTTAGCCAACTGTCCCTCAGACAAAGGACTTCTATCTAGAATATATAAGAATTTTTAAAAATCCAACCCCCCCCAATTTCAAAGACCCAGTCCAAAAATGGGGATCTGAGATGAATGCATAGTTCTCAGCTGAAGAAATATAAATGGCAAATAAATACATGAAAAACTGTTCAACATCATTGGTCATCTGAGAAATACAAACTAAAACAACACTGATATTCCATCTCACCCCAGAAAGGATGGTTATTATCAAGAAATCAACCAATAACAAATGCTGGAGGGGCTGTGGGGAAAATGAACCCTTTTCCACTGTTGGTGGGAGTGTATACTGGTACAACCATTGTGGAAATAAATGTAAAGATTCCTCAAAACACTAGGATCAGAGGTCCTATTTGACCCAGCTATTCTCCTTCTGGGTATTTTCTCTGAATTAAAACATACCGCAGCAATATATGTGTACCCATGTTTATAGCAGCATAATTTGTAATAGCTAAATTTTTGAAATAACCCAAATACACATCAACCGAGGAATGAATAAAAATGTGGTATTTTTATACAATGGAGTATTACACAGCTATAAAGAATGATAAACTTGAGGCTTTTATAGGTAAATGGATGCAACTAGAGACCATACTCATAAGTGAAATAAATCACACTCATATGTGTAAATATCATATTGTTGCCCTAGTGTAAGAAACTGAAAGAGTAAATAAGATCCAAAAGGTACCACAGATATTGTGAAAGGGAAAGAAACTGCTCAAAAAAGAAAGAACAGCTGAAATGGGGGAAAAGAGCAAAGAAGGAAACATATTTATTATATTGTATTATATTATATTAGCCATCTTACAAAATAGCTAAGATAATTATACTACTAATTTCTATTACTTCATTGAAAAGAACAGTGAATGTTTATATTTTTTGATCATGCCTATATCTGGCAATCTTGGCAACTAGTTTGAAGATAACAATATGTAATACAATAACTACTGTTAATTTCCTATCATCTTGTTTTGAAATTCTGTATCATTTTGATTGTTTTTTATTCTCTTAAATAAAATAAAATAAATAGAAATGCCACATGAACTCATACTCCCCAGCTGGGTATTTATTCAAAGAATTTAAATCAAGAGCTCAAAGAAATACCTGCATTCCCATGTTCATGGTAGCATTATTCACTAGAACCAAGATGCAGAATTTCACCATTCTTTAACAGACACATGGATAAAGAAAATGCAGCAAGTAGTGTCATAAACTATTATTTAGCCTTAAGAAAGAAGGAAATGCTGGCACATGGACGAGCTCCAAGGACATTATGTTGAGTGTGACCAGCCAATCACAAAAAGACAGGTATTGCATGAGTCTACTAGGAGGTGTCTGAAATAGTCAAACCCAGACAATCAGAGTAGAAAGGCAAGTACCAGGAGCTCTGTGAAAGGGAAGTGGAGGCTTGTTGTTGAGGGTATAGAGTTTCAGTTATGCAAAGTGAGTATAGATACCTGCCGCACAACTGTGTGCTTTTGGTGAATAAGAAGGTATTGTGCTTTTGAAGAGTTGTTAACAGCCTAGATCTCATGTTAAAGGCTCTTATCAAGAAAAAAAAGAAACAGAAATAAAGAAATAAAAAGGAAGTAAGGAAAGGAGGGAGGGAGGGAGGAAGGGAGGCATTTTTCCTAACACTTGTTGAGGTACTTCTTTTATCTATGTAGATTTCTTACTAAAAACACCATGGGTTTCTTCATTCTGCAACTGTTGATAATGTACCGTGGAACCTAAACTCACCAGGTATCTTATCTGATGCATCTTTGATACAAAGTCCCAAGGTGTTTAATGGGCATTGTGGATGTAAATGCTAGTGATGACAATGTCTTCACTGTGGCACAGGACATCACATTCTTATGCACATCCTCAGGGCCCCCCATTAAAGTGTCTGGTTATTTCATTACTCCACCTCTTGCCTCCTCCCTCCTCTGTGTGATTGGTGATATGCAAGGAGAATCTTTGGGAGTCAAGAACAGTATACTGGGAAACACGGGTTCTATTCCAACTTGCTGCCCACTTTGGCTTTAACATTTCCAACAAAATTTTTAAAATTAAGGATCTGCATGTGTCACCATTTTTCTCTCAAGGAAAAAGATCCTGCCTAATGTCTAAAAATATTCTAATGATGTGGAAGAGTGACCCTTAACAACTGAACCTTCCCACATAACAACACAACTTCAATCTGCTGCTCAGCCATCTGGTCTACCAGACACTGCATGTGGACTTTCTTTGGTTATATTTAGATGGGGTTTTATGTTCCAGTCAGAGACAGAGAAAACAGATCAGAAGAGGCATCTAATTTCATCAACTAAACCATGCTTGGAAATAAAGAAAAAAAAATACCTGACTGTTTTTATTTTTATTATCCTCTCTGGCACTCCTGAGAAAAAAAATAACTGAAATAAATATTTTCCATTAGCCTCTGGCATAAATCATGATCCACTCTGACAGACAACCCAAGAGCATGCACATATGTGATGGCCAATAACGATGGCAATGTTTATCGAGTGCTTATTGATTTCCAGGCACTTTGAGAAGTACTTGACATGACTCTTCTCATGCGATTGCCACAATATTCTTGTATGACAGACATAATTATTATCCCTTCATTATACACAAGCAGACTGAGATGCAGCAGAGTTGAAGTTGGACCAGTGAGTTGTTGTAGCCATGTAACCAGACTCAGTGGGCACCGTGGGGCTGCTCTCTGCTCACTGCCACCCTCCCTGGGAGCTGGGTGGGAGAGCTCTGCCCCAAAACAGTACACTCGCCACCACCTGTGATGAGCAGGCAGTAATTGAAAGTACCAGCAGAGCATCTGTCCTTGCAGGCAAGCCAACTGGCGAGGGAACTTGTCCAAAGCTTGCATTCTGAACCCAAAGGCACTGATTGTGTACTTGAACTTGGGAGTCCCATTCTGAATGGGCTGGACCTCCTCCTGCTCCCCTACACTGCAGGCCTTGCTCCTCACAAGAAACTTCCCAGGCAATTAAAACAGTAGCAAACAATACTTAAGAAAGGATCAAAAGCTATGCTTTGTACCTAGTAGTGACCCTATCCTACACTCCAACTGGGGGTGTGCTCAGTCTTTCCTACCTTCTCTCAGTGTTGACCTCCCTGATGTCTGAGGCTACTGGCCAGTGGGCCTCCCCTCCCTGACAGAGACACCCAGCTCTGAACAGTTCCTCTCCAATTTCTGCCATCAAAGCTCACCTGGCCAGGATCTGGATTCCCACTGCTGCAGCCAGTGAGCGCAGACCCACATATTAGGCCCATGCAAATACTCAGAGTTTGAATGTTCACTCATGACATTTGCCTAAATCAAATGTGTTACCCCCCAGAATCAAGGGCTTTGGGATGACTGTTGGGAATGAGCTTGTAGCCAAGAGGATGGACTGCCAGGGTAGAGGCCTGCCCATCTCCCACTCAACCCCTGGCCTCAGGAGACACATGATGGGAGGCTCTTGAGCACCTCCAGTGCCCTGCATCTCCTCACAAGCCACTCAACCTATTGAAAGTAGAAGGCAGGGGCCAGGCTGAGGTCCAAGGTGACCTTTACACGTTGGGTGGATGTATTTATTTTCCATATCCTATGAGTTATTATTTGTTATTAAACACCCCTGAATGAGATTTCAAAGGCAATGAAAACTGCAAATAAAACCAAATTACTACAGTGAGGTCCAGGTGGCCTTGATTCTCAGCTCACTCTTGCAGAAGTCACCAACTATGTCCACTGAGTCTATGATGTCACTGCATGCAGAGAATTTCTGCTCTGCAACCACAGCACAGAGCCAGAAGTTTGGCCCAGAGCTGGGGCCAACCTGCCTCTCCAGCTACCAGCTCTGAGACACCACCTGGAGGCATGGCCACCCTGTTGAGAGGTCTGTTTTTACAAAGTTTAACTGACAAAGAGGAATTCTCCATAATTATGAAATATAATGTCATGGGGTAAATATAATGTCATGGGAAAAATCATGGGGTAGGTATTTACATTTAAAAAAAAAAACTTTATTGCAGCAAAAGACATTGTCACGAATCCCCGTCAAGATACTCTGCCTGGCTTCCATACATCCCATCATTCTTAGCACTTTCTGGAGCCGTCCTGGGAGTCATCTTCCATGTGCGTCTTTACTTGCGCTGTCTTGCTTGCCCAAGTGTCTTGAATTCATTAGAAACATTGACCTTTCATGGTGATTTTGATTCGGTGGAAGAGTCAGAAATCACACAGTGCTAGGTCATGAGAAAGAGGTGGATTAGGACATGCAGCATATTTTGTGGGGCTGCCTTTCCACTGGATGGTGCCTGGCAGCTGCAGTCACTGCACTTTTGACCATACCATGTAAAGACACTCAGGAAAGAGGACTTCCAGAACTGCTTCAGACAGTGGCAGGAATGATGGGATGAGCGTGTGCAAAACAAGGAGGAGGATGCTGAAGGGGATTAATAGCACTGTGATTTCTACTGTAACATTTTTTTAAAAACTTCCAACATTCAACATGTTTCAATCACCACTTTATGTATGGAATTAGTAAATCTATTCACCTCCTCCCAGCAGTCGCTCTTCATGCATTTCCATTTCACAGGAAGGCAGGATCATTTGATTATCATGCTTCTTACTAACCTGGTACCTCCCACCTCCCCAGACAGAGTGAATGACTACCCAGTCCCCAGAACCCAGGGAACAGAGCTGTTCATTGTGTACACATGGCCCTTCCACCAGAACACAAATAAGCCCTGAAAACCCAATGCAAATGATCGAGTTCAATAAATAGCATCAAGGATCTAAGGCTTCTCCAAGTGGCTGGAGAGGCAGAGGGACTCCATCTTTCTCCTGTTCCTACTCTTCAGGGGCTGAGCAGCAGCCTTCGGGCTGGCAGACACATGAACTGGCAAATGTTTACAAGAGAAATGCTTGTCCTGTGATCTCTGGGAGCAAGGAAGGAAGGAAAGGAGGAAGGAGGGGAGGGAGAGAGGGAGGAAGGAAGGAAGGGAGAAAGGAAGTAAGGGAAGAAGGAAGGAAGGAGGAAAGGAAGGAAGGAAGGAAGGAAGGAAGGAAGGAAGGAAGGAAGGAAGGAAGGAAGGAAGGAAGGAGTTGATCTGGAGGAAGTCACAGTGTTGTCTGCAGGGGTCACTTCTGCAGAAGCAGCCAGGGAGGCCAGGCACATGGTAAGATCTCCCTGCTCTCTTTCGATGGCGGCAGAGGAAGACTATTAGGGAATGTGACGTGTTCTGAGGTTACATGGATTATTACAGAGTGCTGCCCCCAGGTGTATTCCAGCCCTCAGGAGTCTTCTTAACATAAACACTGCTGACATCTCAGACTAGCTGTCAGACACAGAGGTAGGGTGGAATTCAACCTCGCATTGACTGTCCATCCCTATTCCTGGCATTGTATCCTGAACAACTTAGTCATAGCTAAGAGCCTAACATGAACAAGCAGATAAACCTGCAGCTGATCAGGAGGTATCTTTGAGAGCTAAAGCACCTTGAGAGAATCACAAATGCCCCCCCCACACACACACACCTGTCACACTCAAGGGCGCATGTTGCTCGCTAAGTCACACGCACTCTGCAATGTGCACACAGCTCCCTGCTCGCAGGCACATGGTTGGTTACACTAAAGTGAGCTCAGCCATGGGTGTCGCTCTTGATTTTGACAAAGTGAGGCAGGAAGAGCGCATTAGGTCTCCCAGGCCTGACATCACACGTGTCCAAATCCCCAGCCACTGACAAATGATCTTCATAAAATATGACTAATTTTTCCAGGAAGCCAAATTTCTCAAAGTCTAGACCGAGGGTGACGCACCTATGGCACACGTGCTGCAGCCGGCTGTCTGTTATCATCGAACACTCTAAAAGGCTTGCTGTTACTGGTCTAGACAACATATCAGCAAAGCTTGACCCCTGACCCTCCAGACCAGATGTGTTCCCTGAGGTCACCCACAAACTACAGGGCTGCACGCGAAGGTGTGCCCCAGAGGAGGCCAGGTTCCGGGAGGCAGGGGATCTGGGAGGCAGGGCCGCACTGACCATGAGGCTGCAGGCATGTGCAGGCAGCAAAGGAGAGATGAGGAGGAACACCCGCAAGGCGAGGACACAGTGGAGACCAGGGAGGAAGGAACTCAGGAGACAAAAGCTACACAAACCCAAGACAGGGCGCACATCGTTACAGCCCTCGGCACCCTAACTCCTTCCCTCCTGTATGCGATGGGTCCTCACCTACGGAACCATCGGCACTAAAATTCATAGATATTTTATAGAAACCTAGTCCCATGAGTACAGCTAATGTAATGCAGCAGCTCCCACAGTGGTGAAGCCTGTGGAAGGGACAGGAGGGGAGGAAAAGGGTGGCCGAGCAGACACGCTCCGCTTGGAGTAGCACCATCCGGAGACTTTCTGCGTGAGCTGAGCACGCGCCCACTCCACACCTCCCATCCTGGCTCCCTGGAGCACAGAACGCGAGTGGAAGGGAAGTGTCTGATGGCAGAGCTCAGCTTAGCAAAGCTCACAGGTCACCCCTGGCCCCACCTGGACTCTTTTATTGTGAATGCTGCCTTACTGGACGCCCCCATAGGTACCCCTCTCGCACCTACAATCTGATTGGAACACTGCCCCAACCCATCTCATATGAGGTTCTTTTCTTTCTCCCGTTTTTATCAGCCTGGGTTTGCAGTACGTACCGGTTACATGCTTTGCGAGGCATGGCTGCCTGTGCGGGACACGTCTCAGTTCCTTTCTTATCCCCCTTCCCTCCTCCTCCCTCTTCCCATTTAAGAACGACCTACCTCCCAGCTTCCTATTATTTTTTACTGTACTCTTTATTTATATTTTGGGTTTCTCATACAAGAGAAACCATGCAACATTTAAACTTTGTGTGGTTGGGCATGGTGGCACACCCCTGTCATCCCAACACTTGGGAGGCTGAGACAGGAGGATCACCATGAATTCAAGGACAGCCTGGGCTACATACATGAGATCCTGCCTCAAAGAAACAAAAGGACTTTGTGTGTTTGATGCATTTCACTTAACATCATTGTTTCAAAGTGCATCCATTTTCCTGAAAATGACTCAAGCTTATCCTTCCTTCTGGCAGAAGAGTATTCTACTGTGTGTAGATACCACATTTTCTTTATCGGTTCCTCTGTTGGACATGTAGGCTGCTTCTGGGATTTAGCTATTGTGAGATTTGCTGCTATAAACACGAGTGTGCATGGATCCCTGTAAAATGATGTATTTAACTCTGTTGAGAAGATAACTAGAAGAGGAATAGCTGGGTTGAATGCAATTTCTAGTTCTACATTTTTGAGGAATCTCCATGCTGATTTCCACAGTGGTTGAACTAGTTTACACTCCTACCAACAATTGAAGGGTTCCTTTCCCCATCTCCCAAAAAGGTCTGGCAGGGCTGGTCATGGCAAGAACTTCAGAGACAAGCAGTGCACATGGTAGACATTCAGAGAGAACCAGCTGTGAAGGAAGAAGAACAGACTAAAAGGAAAGCTAGGGAGGGACAGTTGTCTGACATGGAGCAGAGGAGGCGAAGGTCACAGCCACCATGCCTCTTCCCCCAACCTCCAGCTGCCACCAAGTCTCTCTGGATGACCCAGAATCTTCACACAACAATCACCAGGCATGGTGCAGTCAGGCTGCTCCTGACACCCTGACCTCTTTCTGACCATAATGGCCTTGGATATCCTATGTGTGCCAGGAGCCACCTTCCCCAGGACCTTTGCATCACCCCTCTATCCTGGAATAACCTCTTCCCAGTGAATGCAAGTTTAGTCCCTCCCTTCACTTAGCTATAGGGGAAAATGTGAAATTTTAATGTGTTCTTTTGCCACATTTTTTTTGGTACTGGGAATCGAACTCAGGACCTTGAATTTGCAGATAGGTGTTGTGTCACTGAGCTCTATCCCAGGCCCTTGGCCACACTTTTTTAATAATTTTAAGCCATTCCTGTCAAACCTTCTATATTCATTTTTTGCTTATCATCATATAACGTATAATAATTTTTACTGATGTGTTTTTTTTAGTTTCTATGCATTAGCATATACATCTAACAAAGGCAAAGATCTTGGTTATTCTCTGCTGTATCCAAAGCACTTAAAACAGCACCTGGCACCTGGTACACATTTGGCACTTCAGCAATAGTCATTGATGAATGAGCTTGATTTTCTAAAATAAATTGATATTTATTTTATACAGAACTTTACACAGAACTTCTATATAAAGGCAAATAACAGAGTAACTGCCTCCCATTTATCTCCCTGCAGTTGAACAAGCACCTGTCTTTCCAGAGAGTGAACCTCCATCTTATTTCACTGGATCTACATTTTTACTCTGTGTAATATATGTGCTTATGTTTTCCCATTCTCCCTGACAAACATAAATCTGTCCACTGTATCAGTATATTAGCACAAGCACAGAAGGATGGTTTGCAAATAAATAAATAAGATCCAAAGGCTGCAGTGCATATAGTTCCTGCCTGTATGACCAGCCAGTAGGATTTACTTTTTTGTGTAAGAGTTTTATAAAGCAGGAATATGTTTCAATGCTTGTTTTATTTATAGAGATTTTAGGAGCTGACATTTCTGAGTGGAATGACATCATCATGTCTCTTTTGGCAAAGGCTAAGCGGACAACCACAGGGCTCACAGTGGGCTCTTCTGCTCCTCCCCTTCCTGAGCTGGATCCTGAAACCCAGGTGAGCCACAGACATCACCATCCTTGCCTGCTCAGCCCCACAGGGAGGGAGGGCAGGTCACACTCCTTGAACACATCCTTTCAATCCCTCTGCATTCTGCACGATTTAGTGTAACAGAATCATTAATATTGAAAATAGCATCATCCCTATGTGAAGAATGGGTTCACTACTGCTGTGTAAAAAAACTGGCTGAGCCAGCCCCTCTGGGGCTACATGCTCTGAGCAAGTGGCAAACATGGCAGCCTCGAAGATGTCTCCAGAACACAGAATGCAAACAGGCTTTTGTCACAATCACTATTATCTGCTCACACCAGGTCTCTGGTGACTTTGTGTTGATTTAAAAGATCTGAGCTAAAATTCTTTGCTTCCTCTCCTTCCCAGAGGTGGAGCCCATCACAGGGCTGGACTTGGTGACTCGCTGCCAGTGGGAGAAGCAGAAGAACTGTGCCCTTCTGAGGACTGGACCACACACAGGGACAGGGCTCCCATCTTACTGGTCATGCTCTGCTCCTCTGGCCTCCCTCAGATTGCTGACTCATGTGGCTGCCACCCAGCCCCTGCTGCAGCTTCCTGAGTGAACTTGGATATGAATCCTCAGGCCCTCAGGTGACTGCTGAGTCAGAACATATGCAGGTGCTCCTAAGAGAGCACCGAGCCAGGACCCACAGCCTGGCATCCCTAATTGCTGCTCCCAGATGATGTGGGTAGCAAGTGTTATTTTAAATCACAAAGTGTTGGGACAGTTTGTTACACAGCAGTAGCTAACTAATACAGTCTTCACATAGGGATGATGATATTTTCAATGTTAATTATTCTGTTACACTAAGTCATGCAGAA
This sequence comes from Dinomys branickii, assembly GCA_004027595.1. NCBI lineage: Eukaryota > Metazoa > Chordata > Mammalia > Rodentia > Dinomyidae > Dinomys > Dinomys branickii. Next base: position 115,649 of record PVLD010000775.1, read on the forward strand.
TACAGAGGAGTTGAAAGGATATGTTCATCCATACGTCGTATTCCCAGTAGGGTGAGTGAGCCCTGTGCTAGGGCTATGTCCAACCTCTGGGAAGCTGTCCAGAGGGATGAATGTCAGTGCTGTTCTACAGGGGCTCTGCTGCAGCACAAAAGAGAGAAGGAAGAGCGCAGTGACCTCTGCATAAGGATTGTGGGTGTCATCTGTCCCTGTGTTTTCTGCCATCAGATGTGGCCCTTCTGCTTGTGTGGCAGAGCAAAAAATGCCCACTGCTGGGAGTGTTTGTGGATAGCAGACGAGGAGCAGTTAGGCATAAGATCATGGGTCCATGGCTGGCCAATGCCCTGTGTTCCCAGCTGTCCCAGCTACAGTGAATGGGGAGGTGTGGTGAGCTGATCCAGAGCCAGCCACACAGAGTAAAGGGGGTAATAGTGCAGGGAAATCTGGAACAGCTAAGAGGCCAGCAAAGGTGGTGCAGACCAGCCAGAGCATCCCACTCCACACGGAGACTTGACTCACTCACTCCTCACCAAGGAGCATGGCATGTAATGACATCATACAAAAATGTCAGCCTCTTCTTTCAGTGTGATTGGTTTCCCAGGCCAATCTCTTGTCCTATCTAATTCCTGTTTTGTTTTTTAGGTACTAGGAAGTGAACCAAAGGCCTTCATGTCTCCAGACCCTTTTTTATTTCTTATTTTAAGACAGGGTATCACTAAGTTGCTAAGTTCCCCAGGTTGAGCTCAAACTTCCAATTCACCTGCCTTATCCTCCCAGAATTCTGGGATTACAGGTGAGTGCCACAAGGCCCAGCTAATCCCTTTTAAAAAACTGTAAGTCATGTTGATTTGTTGGTACACATATAATATTAATTGTGAATAATCTAGAATAATACATAGAGAATAAGGTCAAAATTATGATTCAGTCATAATGACAGAGATATCCAGTACCACATAGTCATATTTCTAGAACACATGTACTAAACGTGTGAATATGTGGTGAGGTGACTCTAGCTCTTGCAGAAGTCTGTGGTGTATGTCCTGTCACTGTGCAATAGCAATGAGTGAACTTGGAAACAGAAATAAAGGGAAAAAGTTGTCATTTGCAACCCCGTGGCAATCACCCATGGGTGCCTATAATGATTGATACATTGTGTCAACTTGAGAAGTCTAGCCCCTTAACTAATTAACTCAGCAGTTCTACATCCTAGGGTGCAGAGGACATGCCCCAGTGCTCTAGGATGTTGTTCACTGTGTTAACTTGAGAAGTTTGACAGTGACTCGGTAGGAGGCCAGGGTCCTCACTTTGTAAACATCTTGAGCCTGTATAAGATGAGGGCACAGAGATGGTGTGAGTGCCTCACCCACCTAAGGGTGGGTAGCCTGCTTCCAATATAAGGGAGGAAAAGAGGCTTGCTCTCCCCTCCTTGTTGCTCTTGCTGTCTTCTGCTACCTTGAGCAGTTGCCCCTGTGCTATGCCGCCCTGCCTTGGAGCCAGTCAGTTATGGACTGAAACTTCCATAGACTGTGCGCTAAATAAACCTTTCCTATCTTAATTGTGATTGGGGGTATTTTGGCTCAACAAGAGAAAGGTAACTGAGACAGTGCTGAAACCAGCAGGTGAAACACGGGTGAAGCAGGAGTTATTCATCTTGACTTGAAGAACTGCCACACAAATGACTCACTAATCTCAAAGGGAATACAGCAGTTCTAAAGATGCCACCAGAAACAAGAGGTGGAACAAAGCAGTATCATGTGCCACACCACAAAAAGTCCTTGTGAGGACAAAGTATTGTTTCTGGGGGATTCTGGCCAAAATTCTAACAAGGAAGAAAGATCAGGCAAATCACAGTGACAGGCATTGTCCAGAGAAACTGGTATCTTCTCTGAAAAAATGTAAAGATTTTAAAAAGTTAAAAATATATATATAGAAGAAATGTCCCAGCTGGAAGGAGATGAAAGAGCCTTGATAACTAACTATGCCAGTGACCTGGCCCTGCAGCAGGGTGACACCCACTCCCAGTGCGCCGTGGAACAGCTGAAATTAGAATGCTGATCCTACATGGGATGACATTAGTGTATCAATGCAAATATCCCAATTCTGATAGCTGTCCTATGCCTCCTCTGTGTGAAAATGTACTTCTATTGAACACTTATATACTTCAGTGTTTGTGATAAGAGGCATGATTTGTATGACTAATTCTCAAATTAGTCTGTAAAATGATTTCATGACATACACACACAGACAAAATAATAAAGTAAATGGTGCAAAATGTAAATGGTTGGTACTTTAACCAGAGATTCTTTATGGGCAAAAAGTCACTCATGAACCGATGATTGAGTCTGGGGAAATCTCTTTCCCCAGGGGTATACGTTAGCATGATCTTTACATCACATTGTGGACAAATATGGACAATCCGTGGGTGCTGCTAAGAACCTCAAGGTCAGCCCATCCTTCCAACACCTTGGGATATAAAGCTGCAACTGTGAATTTGTTATATTTCCTCCAAAATTGGCAAGTGATTTGTGCTACGGTTCAAGTCCCAGCAGAACCTGACCTGAGATTTTTGTAAAATCCTGCCTTTTCTGAACTTTGTGTTGAATCATTCATAAAGTTGCACAGTGGTCAAAGTGCTCCAACTTTTCCTAGGCTAAGATGACCAGTGTCAGCCCAGCCCAGAAGCATGGGGCAAGAACACTGCTCTCTTCCTCCAAGCTACATAACGGGAGAAGAGGTGGCAGAGATGCAGGGTGAGAGGTCTGTTCCTTTCTCCCAGGGACCCTGTCCTCCTTCCCCAACAGGTCACCAACAGCCCAAATCAGCTCACTGTTTCCCTCTGCCTCAAGGAAAATGTGACTGTTCTAATGTGGGCATGTGGGAAGAGTTTTCCAAATGCTCCCAACAGGACACAAGTGATACAACAGGCTTCTGGTTACTTGAAAATCAGAACAGAACTGATAACAGCTTTTCTTCTAGCCCAGTAACAGCAGGCCAGTGCATTCAGCTAAGCCAGGGAGAGCAAGGAAACGTGTGCATGAGAAAGCCTCAGGCTGGGGTTGGAATAGTTAAGGCTCCCACTGTCAGGCTGGGGGCCTTCTCTGGACTTGAGCAGCTCTGGGGGTGGTGAGCCCAGGTAGGAGCAAGGACACCTCCTTGCCCACTGCAGGGACCTGGCAGGGTAAAGCCTGAGTGGAGGCAGGAAGTCAGAGGAGAGGAGTTGCAGAGTCTGACCCCAGGTGCCGACAGGAAGAGCATCCCTGTCTTCATGTGGGAGGCTCCGTGCAGAGTGTTCTCGGGGTGGGAGGGGATGTTGGGAACCTGACGGGAAGAGATGTAAAAGCATCCTTCCAGATGCAGCAACCACATCAGCCCAGCAGGCGGTACATCCATAACTGCTGAGGGTCTGTCTGGGGTTGCTGATCCTTAACAACGTGCTTCTCAACTCAAGGTAAAATTAAAACAACACACAGAGAGAGGTACAAAGAGTATTTCATAAAGATAAGGAATTTTCTTTTCACAATGAAGAGCCCACTTTTGTGGCTGGATGTGGCTCAGCGGTGCAGCCCTCTGGCATGTGACCTGAGCTCCATCACCAGCGTCCTGGGGGAGAAATTGAGAAAATTATGGTTCTCGTTCTAAAACTCTCTTCCTGCTTTCTTGATGTTAAAATGTCCACTCTTTTATGAGATCGTGGTGGCAGGAAATGGTAATTGGCATTTATTTCAAGTCAGCTTTTAAGGACTGAGATGATGTAGGGTAGATCACCACAGGGCATGTCTGCATTTAAATAAAAATGGGGACATGTGGTTGCCTGTATCTCTGCTGCTCTCCTGTGCCAGTGTCACTGGAAGCCAAAGGAGAGGAACTGGTCACTGTGGCACAAGATGGAAAGTGGACAGGCCAGCAAAGCCTCCGGGCAAGTGGGCCTTGGCCATGGCCAGTTTGGGGATCTGGTCAGGCAGGGGAGAAAGCCAAGCTTGGCCAAGGATCCCACTGATAACCTTTCAGTGTCAGGAGAAAATAAGAGCTGGGTTTTCTGCTTGGGACTTGCCAGAACCTTCAGACAGTGCCTTCAATGCCAAGTGCTAATTCTGAGTGGGAACGTGTCTTTCTGTGTTGTTTGCTGTGGGAAGAAACAGGTCTTGATGTGAGCAGTGAAGGTCTTATGCTCTGCATCCCATGGTGATGTGTCCTGCGTGAGCTGTGATAGAAATCACAGTGACTATTTAAATCACAAAAGAATTATTTCAGTGAAAAACACACTGCCATGAATCCCTCTGCAAATACTTCCCCTCGCTTTGAGCACACTCATCCCATCATCCTTAACACTTTCTGCAGCAGCTCTGGAAGTCCTCTTTCATGAGTGTTTTTAGTTGTACTATTGTGCCTGCCTTGATGTCCTGAACCAGTTCAAAATGTTCCTCTTTGTGATCATTTTGACTTTAGAGAAGAGCCGGAGGTCACACAGTGACAGATGTGGTGTATAAGACAGATGAGGACACAGTGTCATGTTTTATGAGCTGGCTTTTCTGTTCCTTGGCGTGCACCCGCAGCATTCACCATAATTTTTATTACAACCTTGTAGGGAGACAGGGACACTGAAAACCCCTCAGAAAGTGCCAAGAATAATGAGAATTCACGCTCCGCTCACCCCTTAACCTACCACCCCACCCGCCCATGTTCCTCCACACAAAGCTGCCTCCTCTTGCAACTCTCCTAGCCAGAGGTGGCAGCTTCTCTGCTCGCATGATCCCCTATGGCTTTCCAGCCTCCACGCCTTTACAATCTGCCCTTGGGTCCTGTCCTGCTTTGGGTGCCTGTCTGCACCCAGGACCCTGTCTGACTGCTGTGCTGCTCACCTGCTTGTCTCCCAGACTCCCCAGGCTGAGCCCTGTGACCATGTAATTGTGCAGGTCAGTGAGGGCAGAGCAGAGGGCAGGACAGACAGCCAGGGTGGGCAAAGAGCCGTGAAGACGGGACAGGGCACTTGGGGGCCTGTTCATAGGAGCAGGGAACTCCAACCCAGATTGTCAAACAAGTCACTTCTCCTGACCATGGTCCCATGGACTCTGAGCCCCTCTGCCCACTCCTCAGCCTCAGGCCACCTCTGCAGGCCATGCAGTCTTTCACCACTGTCCCCTCTCCCCAGCCTGGCCACCCACACAACATCTCTATCATCCTGCAGGGCGGGTCAGGCTCCACCTTGCCACCACTTTGTTCTTCTGGGTTTCAGGCAAACTCCTCCTGCCACCAGTTCCCGTTCGTCACTCCCACAGCAGTGTTCGTCTCTCCACGCCCCTGGGCAAGCACTGGAGAGCAGAGGCAGTGGGGACGTGTGCGCTGCTCACGCGGGGCAGGTAACAGGCACTCAGCGCAGCTGTTAGCTGGCAATCTGATGAGGGTGGCCGACCGTCCCCAGGGCTTCAGGAGGGAGGGTGGGAAGTGGTGCTGGGGTCCTGGGAAGGGAGAATAATCCCTTTAATGCAGAAGGAACCTGTTTTCATTTCTCTGGAATTCTCAGGGTTTTGAATTTTAAAAGAAAGTCTTTATTTTTCTGAAAAAAACCCTACAATTAATTTGGAAAATAAAAGTTTGTTTTACAAATCATTCCTGGGGTGAGTTTCTTTCAAATTAAATTCTAAAACCAGGTGGCTTCCCCTGATTCCAATCCTTGTCATGTTCTTCCATGTGTCATGTGATGGCATAGTTGCTATGGCAACCACTCATTATTTTTCAGGAGGTGGTGAGATATTTTAACAACCAAAAATCCCCCAGTCTCTCTAGCCTCCAGATAGTCTTAATTTATAGCCCACAGCAGTTTCTAGTTTTTACAGTTCCTTAACGGAGCCCTTTTGCTGCCACTTTATGCATTCTCAGCAAACCACAACTTTGTCACTAAAGGAGCTTTGGGGAATAATTCAGCAGCTTGATGTTCTCCTCATAGCGCTCATCGTCTAAGAGACATATACAATTTCATGATGTCTTAGAGTCTTGCTCTGTCTGTAGAGTGGAAGACACATATAGGTTTAATGATACCTAAAAATGGTGCGTGTGTGTGTGTGTGTGTGTGCGCGTGCACTGAAGTTTGAGAGTTGTGACACAAATTAAGGAAGAAGGAATTTATTCTTTACTCTCCTGCCTTCTAACATTTTTTCAGGGCCATTATCATATGCTCAGCACGGTGCTAGAATTTTTGAAGAATTCAAGAGAATCAGGGGGACATCATTCCTGCCTTCAGCACACTTAGTATCAGGCTGTAGAAGGAAATTAAAATGGAAGATCCCAGTATAGAGCGATGGCACTGAAGTAATGTCAGGGACACATGGACAGGAAGTTACAGATGGGTGAGATAAAGAAGGGGGGAAGCAGCCACTGCCAGAAAGGCCTGAGCCCTGGAAGGGGTTTTGTAGCAATGGTTTTCTGAAAGAATAAATAATGGAAGGATTACAGCTAGTCTAAGTAGGGTTCTCTTCTTTTGTGGTCTTGTTTTGAAAATTTTTATTAGTATATGTTTGCAATACATAATAAATATATTCACCATAGGAAACTGGTGCGTTTATTATGAATACAAATTGCATCTTGATGCTTTTTCCTTTCCTGTCCCCACTGCATCTTCTGACTCCCCATCCCCAGGTCCCACTGGGGACATTCTACCTGGCACATGGCAAGGTTTACAGGGGGAGTGTGCCCCTTGTCACAGTGACTGCAGGCCCCACTGGCACCTGGGCTAGAGGCCAGGGATACCCTATCAGTGACGTGTGGACAGCCCACCCTGAGAGGCCGTGGATGTCGCCTCAGTTTCAGCAGGTGTGCCGAATGAACCCAGAGCTCTGGTGCTGAAAGATCTTGCAAGGTGAGAAATAAAGGGCCCAGGGACTAAGAGAAGCGAGTTTGGGGATGGCACCCCTGGTCCTATACCCAGTGTCTGGTTAGTGTGCTTGGCCACAGAGGCCACACAAGCAGTGAAGAATCCTAAGGAATTTGAATTACCTCAGTCACACACTGCCATTCTTGGAGCCAAACCTTCATTTTCATGGAAAGACACAAAATGTAGCAGTTTTCACTCCCTTTTATCAGAAAGGTTATTTTAAAACTTTTATAGTGTTTCCTATATGTTTAAAATTTATTCCCCATGAGAAATGTAATCATTACATACTGCAAACATGTACTAGTGAAAATAAAAATTTCAAAACTATAGCACAACGATAAAAAGAAAAATTACAGTGAAAATATCTACACTGTGATTCTTTCTTGGGGGGTGGATGCTGTTGTCTTCGCCTTGCTGGGACACAGCCCTGGGATCTTTACCCAATTTCCCTGGGCGCCCTGCTTCTGTTTCTTCCTCCAATCCCAGCTGTGTTCCCCGCTAAGTACAGAAGGACACGGCCCCCTGGCCTGAGTCACGGAAACCCTGTGCAGGCCTGACACGTGACCGGACATTGCCGTGAACCCCACTCCGCGGCCCCTCCCTCGCCGCGCACACACTCACCCTGCCGCCCTTGCCACGCTGTGAGGCAGCTCTTAAGTCCTCCTGTGCCTTCAGTTGTGCTGTCCTCACTACCTCGAGGTACTGAATCTATTCAAAATGTTTCCCTTTCATAGTAATTGTGACACGGGAAGAAGTAGCGGTCACATGGTGGCAGATCTGGTGAATGAGGTGGTTAAGAACACATCAGGGCATTTTTCTGAGCCCGCCTTTCCAGTGAGTGGCACGTGGGAGAGGCATCCATCACAGCTTTGATCGCACCTCATAAGGACACTCGGGAAACAGAATTTCTAGAACTCCACCAGAAAGAGGCAAGAGCGATGAGGTAAACGTTTTCAAAGTGAGGGAGAATATTCCAAGTTGGATACACAGCAATGTATCTTTTACTGAAATAATTTTTTAAAACTTTTAAACACTCACTGTCATTTTTATCACACCTCATACTGATATATTCTTCTATTTGCAAACTAATTAAGTTGTTTAATTTTCTGTTGTTCCAAATAAATACTTCCATGCATTACTTGTTCCCCTGCATGTCAGACATGCTCTAGGGAGTTTATCTGAAATGATAATTTCTGGGTGTTGTGTATAAACCATTTCAACTCTATAGAAACTTCTAAATTGCTTTCCAGAGTGGTCTTACCAACTTGTTCTGCCAACAATACAAAAAAAAAAAAAAAAACCAATACATGTGACTCCTCCTTCTGCCACATTAGGAAAAGATTCTAGGTGTGCTTGAAATTTTTGATTTATGGTGTGATTCACTTTCAAGTTCCTTTTTCTCATCGTTAGAGAGCCTGATCATCTTCGCTAAGTTTACTAGCCATTCTGGTTTCCAAATCTAGGGGTGCCCAGGGGTAGATTTCCCCCTTTTCATATTATATTGTTATTTATGTGTTTCTCTTCTGTCTTCCATCATGCAGAAAAAATTTCTTGTTCTTTTATAATTTGTGCTTTTTCTGTCCTGTTTACGAAACACTTCCACACCTCAATTTTTGCAGAGATATTCTATAACTTTCACACATTTTAAGAGCTTTAGTCTTCAATCCCTAAGGATTTTCTTTGGTGCAGTCAGAGAAATTAAACTAATTTCACATTTTTTTCTGTATGGACAGACACTTTTATTAAACGTGTAATTTTCCCAGTGATATAGGATAACACTTGTCTCTTACACTGATTCTACAGACATAGTTGGCATTTTAGGTGATTTATCCTTCTTTTTCCTAGATTTTCCAAAGCTTGAAGTGGGTTCCATCAATGCTGCTCCATGGGTGGTAGTGGGGATCAAAGGAATTGAGGTCTGAGAACTGTTAAAGCACTTCCTGGACTGTGGCAAGCGGATACAAGGAGGAGCTGTTGATTCCGTCTTCTCCACAGGCCTGTTCACTCTGTGCTTGCTCCATACAAGGTCAGAAATCAAAAGTATCCAGTGAGACAGAAATGCTTTCTTCACCATGGCTGTGGGTGCCTTTGGTCATTCTGCTTCCTGAGGATTTGATCTTTCCTTAGTTAACTAGTTAATTAATAAATGTGAACATGCACAACCCACTCGGACCACAGAAAGAGCCATCCTCACTCTTCCCGCCTGATGACTCCCCCAGGCTTCCCACTCACACTTGCCGGGTGATTGCCCCCCCATCTTCTTTCCTTGCATTTTTTATCAAAGCATAGTAGGCAAGGGCATACTTTATAAAAAAATGTAATTCTTACTATCCTGGGGCTCACCACCTTTACTAATCAGTTTAAGTTTTCTAGAGAAAAATAATCTCCTGGAATTTTTATTGGGAAAATGACTTTTACCAAGTCATTCTGCAGAATGGACATATTTTGAAATAAATTAAATAATAGCAAGATTTCCACCCCATGAACACTAGTTTCTCCTTAGCATCTTTATTCACTAGTGACAACCCTGTGATGAGGATCGGGCACCCTGGGACCTGCAAGGTGATCAAAGCCCTCGCTAGGAGCCGGTTCTCCCTGATACCACGAAGGCCCGCCCCGCTGTCCGCACAGGTGTGATTTCTCACAGGCTCTGCCCTCCTCCCAGCCTCCCTGTGCTTCTGCAGAGCCCAGAATCCAGAATCTGAACAGTAAACTCTGCCCTCTGCTGTCCGTGCTCAAAAAGCACACAGGACGGTCAGCATGGGGATCTGCATAGAGGAAGCAGTTCGCAGCCAGGGTTGGTGTTTGTTTATTTGACTGTTGATTCTATTTTCAAGGCACTGAGGCTTTAGGCTAATTTTTTTAAGTAAAAAAGAAAAAAAAAAGGAAAACATTAACAAAGAGACACAAAGTAGCACAAGAACAGTACTATCAAAATTGAATTATAGGCAAAGTGAGAGGGAATTAACAATGGTTGTTGTATTACATACTGATAACTTCAAAGTGTATGCTCAGGAAAACACATATAGACATAAAATATTGATCAACCAATCATTAGCTGTTCCTTACCATAAAGCGACATAAGTCAATAGTGGAACCATGTTAGCCATCCTGCGTATGCAACATACATACGTATTTGTCCCTTTCTTCCTTTGCTTTAGGCTAATTTTGCTAGCTGGGTTTTTGTTTGCCAGCTAGCACAGCTGGAGAGGAAAACAAAGCAATCTGATTTTGGTTACCAGCAGAGAGCACCCTCTGACCTGAACACTGGAAGGCACCCTAGAACTCGCAGGAAGGCTTAGCATAATGTGGGAACACAGCCGTGACCCAGCCACCACGACAAACTGTTTCCTGGGGAGATGGAAGAAGTTGGTGGACAGAGAGGAGTGCCTGGTGCAGGCCATCCCAGGGCTGGGACGACAGTGACCGCAGGCCTCGTGGGCTCACTGTGCAATTCCCACTGCTTTCCTCTGCCTGGAATGTCCTCAAAATGCCCATCTCGGCCTGGTGATCACGGAGCAGCCACAGCTGGAGGACAAGGACGAGACGGTGGTGTAGGGCTGGGGAGGGAAGAAGCTCAGCTTGACACCAGGAAGGATCGGCTCTCATCTCCTTCTTCCTACGGGCTGAGGGCTCCACACAGCCCTTGTCTCACTCATCTAGCTGATTTGCAAAATGAGAAAAACCAACCACTGCATATGGTTATCACTATGATCAAGAAAGACAATGGGTCATGATGCTTCCTGGACAGGAGGCAAAGGGCTCACCCGCCCTGTCTTGTTTTCCAGACACCCCTAGACAGGTTCCAAGGGACACATTTATAGCCAGCACAACTAACTCACTCCTTGGGGGCTCCCAGCAATCTGTGATTGAGACACTTCCTGCAATTCCAGCCTCTGGAGGTGAAATTCTCTGTAAGATCATTTAGCTTGTAAGAGCAAAATAATAACATGCACGCACGCATGCACATGATGAGCCATTATTTTATACTCCATGCCATCCATGATTGTTGTATACTGAAGCATTCATACTGGGGGCACTTTCGCATCACAGGCTTTGTTATACTAGAGGGTTGCTCAAAGGCAATTTGAAAGAAAGAGTTAATACCATACCACCTTCATAGAATACAGTGCATTCTCCAATTCTGACACAATAGATAATTGGTTTATTAAGAATTGATTGAATGAGGGGCTGGGAGATAGCTCAGCATCCTGGAACCTGCCTGGCAAGCGCAAGGTCCTGGATTCAATTCCAAGTTCCAAAAACAAGAAAAAAATAAGAATTGATTGAGTGAGTGTCATAGTTTTTTATACTCTCACTTAACCACATTTGAAGAATGCTCTATGCTGTTAATTTTAATTTTTGTTAAGCTAAAGGTTAAACAAAAGGCTGTTTTTCTTTAAAGCCAGCATGTGTGTGTGTGTGTGTGTGTGTGTGTGTATGTTCTGATGGTGCTGGGGATTGAAGCCAAGGCCTCTTCTCTAAGCCACATCCACAGCCCTATTTTTATTTTGTATCTTGAGATATGGTCTCACGACGCCACCAAGTTGCCAGGTGGGGTTCACACTTGCAGTCCTCCTGCATCAGCCTCCCAGGGTGCTGTGGTTGGAGGTGTGCTCCACCATGCACAGCAGTGTAGGTATTATGGAAGAAAACCATGGTGGCTATTTTCTCCAGGACTCTTCGCATGGCCTCATTCATTCATTATTTCATTTAGGAAAAATAAACCTGAGGAAAGCAAACGTAGAAGCTGCAGGGAAATCTGAGAGCATGACTATCAGCTCCAAGCCTTGCACTTACTGGAGTTCATACAGCTGATCACAGAGAGTGCCCCAAAATTTTCTAGGCCCTTCCCAGTCAATTGATAGAAATTTCCCAAACTGATAGAATGATCATCGTCACTGCCTGAGGAATAACTGCACCATGTGTTTCATTTTACAAAGGACAAGTGAGCTGAGGCCGAAGGTGTTCTTGCGTGGGACGAAACTGTGGTAGGCTGAGGACTGGGACCAAGGTCTGCCTGTCAGCAGCTGCCTTTCGACATGCATGGGCTGCAGATGCCACCTCAGGGGAAAGTGTGGTCCTGTGTGCTCTGTGCTCTGCAGAAGGTGCAGAGAGCAATCACCTGCACCTTCACAGGGGAGCTGGGGGCACTTTTAATGCCCTGCTGCTGCTTCACTTCAACTCCCAGGACCAGCTCCCAAGAAGTACTCTGGCACTTACCATGTGCTGCACTGAAAGGTCACATTCTCTAAGTTCTACATGTAACTAGGCATTGTGCAAAATCAGAGTTCTTTTTAAAAGAAAATGCTCTCTAAAGTGGAGTACAGCATACATTGACTCATTCATCCAATCAATCAAATGCAGGGACATTGATTTATTAGTAGATGGAAAATCATTAAAAGATAACCAGTGGTCTCAGACCACCCAGCTCTCAAGCAGGTTTGAGTTTTTGAAATACAAAGTACTACTCTGAATAAGTGTCAGAAGTGTGGGGAGTGGTCCACTGTTATGAATATCATTTGAACATTTGCCAAAATAGGCATCCTTTTTCTCAGATCCTGGGATCCAGGGTTAACTCTTCAAAAGCAGCCAGAGGAACAGCCCACCAATCAGCCACCCTTATTGAGTTTCCTCTCTTTACATTTTTATTTCTAGGTTGAAGTATCTTTAAAACTTCATTTGTACATTTTCCGGAGGAATAGGAAATAACTGAGAATTAGATTTGGGGGCCATCCTTCAAACACTGCGTCTGTTCTCCCTTCCAACTTCACAGTCCAAGTTAGGGGCCTAGGATACCAGCCCTGTCCCGCAGAACAGCCCCTTGCACCTGTAGAGCTGGCTATTTATTGCAGCTGATGCTTTTTCTCTCTTAAAAGTGTGTGTGTGTGTGTGTGTGTGTGTGTGTGTGTGTGTGTGTGTGTAACTGCAGGAGACCCAAAAGCTTGCTCTTTGACAATTTTCACTGATTAATTTCCAATGAAGTGTTAGTAAAGACTGGAAGTCCTGGGAGTTGGATTTGCTAAGTTCTCAATGTCACACCCAGTCCCAGAGACTCCAACTGGCCAGGATGTCCTTGGTACCATGCAGTTGCCTCTATGCCACCCTCTCCTCTTGGCTCCAGGCTGCCACACATGCAGGTTCCACCAGGAGTCGCTGCCCTCCCTTCAGTGCACTGGGGATGCTACATACGTCCCCTCCCTTCCAGGGTTGATTCACCCCTTGTGAGGGACTCACAAATCCCCTTTTCTTCCCAGGTAGTGACGTCTGTCTGCCTTCCTATTGTCCCACCCCAGTAAATGCCTGGTCTGGCCACCAGCATTCACTGCCCTCAGGTGCTGAGCCCCCAGGACACTTTCCTGCTTTGACATTCCGCATCCAGCATGGTACTGTTCTCTCCTTATAAAGAGGGTTTTCTTTAGATTTCACTGCAGCTACTTTCCTTATTGTCCTCCTCGAACTTTTCCCTCTGCCTGAAGCCTTTATGCACAGGGGTGCTCCTGTGTGTCCCCAGCTCCTCCTCCTCCATTTTGGATGAACCAAGTCCTCCTGCCAACACTTTCATTCCTGGAAGAGTCCACAGCCCCAAGGCAGCCTCACCATCCACAACTCATCTAGCACAAATTTTATGCATTTTCTTCAGCCTATAAAAACTCTCAAAAAAAAAAAAAAAAAAAAACTCTCTCACACTTTCCCCCTTCGTCTCAATGATCCTACTGCTCTCCAGAAAGCACTGCAGGGAAGAGACACGGAAACCATGTGGAGGGCAGCATCGATATGGAGTGCAGCTTCTCTTAGGTGCAATTCCACTTCATTGCTTTGGGTGGAGGCAATGGTGCTCATCCTCACAAGACCTTCAGTCTGCTCTCCCAGTCTCCTCCTGTCTGGATGAAATCCTCCGGTCCATCCTCCAGGCAGAGGTCAAGATGATTAAAACAACCAAGGAGTGCATCTCATGTGTCTGCCTGGACCATCCCATGATCCCCTCACCCTGAAACAAGTTAACTACGGGTGACACCTCCAGGTCTGCCCCAGACAACTCGGTACCTGTATCTCAGCCCTCAGCCCTCAGCCCTCAGCCCTGCACACTGTTTCTGGGTCCCCGCCCACCCACCTGCACTTCTGAGCCCGACTTTATGTCCCTGAGCCTGTCAGTGTTCTCCTCCTCCTTCCCATGGGGACCTCCTTCAATCCTTCACCAAGCACTGCAAGCACTGATGACTTCAGGAAAGTCTCCAGCACGCCCTTGAGACTGGATGAAGTGTTTCATCCCACAGGGCCTCCACACATAGGATGGTGACATAACAGCAGGAAGTTGTGTGCTCCCCTTCAGACTAGGGCTGTCAGTTATAGATATCCCCAGGAGCAAAGAGATGCATGCAGGGAGAGAGGCATGCAGGAGTCTAAGCCCTAGAGACCAAGACATCCTCCTGTTACTCTGGTGGATATAATCACTGAAGCTCCATTCCCACGCTTTGCAACACATGAGCGACTCACACGTGGTCAAGTACAAGAGGTACTATTAGGCAGACATGGTCAAAGCAGGGTGTGCACATGTGTGGGAATCACTGCAACCAATTAACTCGTCCAAAAACTTTAGATTACAACTCCAGGGAGGGGCAGCTGGGGAGAAAGTGCTCCTAAGGGAATGGGGTCCAGGAGGGAATGCTATAGGCTGTGGAGAAACATTTTGTCCCATGTTTGGGTGGGATCAGGGTGGATACACGCTCCATGACAGCGTGATTTTGAGTGTTAAGGACGTGTGTGCAATCAGAAGCCCCGAGTGCAGACCCAGGGATGGAGCTCTGGCTTCCTCTCCTGTCACCAACTTCAGAGCAGTCTGGGCCCAGACAGAGCACTGGCCATGTTGGCCACCTGTCTGATGCTGACGCCAGCAGAGAGAGCAGCGATCTCAGGGACCAGTGGACAGTGGAGTTCTGGGCCCATCGCTGGTACACCTTGTCTCAAATTCAACTGAAGTCACACAACCTGCTGTCTCCACTCCTGAACACAGCAGACACACTGTGAGCAGAGGCAGTGGTTTCTTACTGACCCATCCTATTCCATTTCAATAGCTTTCAAACGTGTCTGTCACTCACAGCTGAAAGGGAAGCAGCCAATCTAAGTGTGATGGTCACAGAATGGACAATAAGCCAATGGGCAGATTAGAGGATTCTGGGAACTTCGTACCATCCAACTTGGTGATGGCAAAGTCAACATGGAGAGTCACAGGAGGTCACAGCAGGAGCATACTGTGACAGAAATGGCAGTGATGGGAAGAGATGGCTGTGGGGGACCAGAGGGCCTTGCACAGGGTGGCAGAAAGTGATGGGCACTGGAGCCACACCGATGTCCCTACCCCACCATGAGGCTCTATCTGCATCACCCAGAGCAGGTGCCTGCTGGTGCTGAGAGTGGCTCACCCTTGGGTCAATGCTGAGAAAGAACCCAAAGGAGCTCAGGATATTGGTGGGATTTGGGGAAGTGGCACCAACCCACACCAAAACTCCAGTGACTTCCAATGCTGCAGATGTCCCATCATGCCAGTGTCCAAAAATCATGGAGGAACAGAGGGGCACTGGGACATCACATGAAGGAGAAGGACACTTCTGGCTTAGGAAGCCACATGTGGTCCTTACAGAGAAGGGGCAGTGCTCTGTGTGGGGAGCCACTGAAGCTGGAAATTGATCACACTTACAGGGGCTAGGCAAGGCTGGTCCAAGAACAAAGAGCTCCGCAAGCAAGCCATGTGAACAAGATGCTTCAGTCCAGAGCACACCAAGCCTTGAGACAATCCAAGCAATGGGTTGCTAGGCAAAAAGGAGTCACCTGACACCAACCTGCCAAATGTATCAATAAATGCACTATGGTGGTTGAGCAGTTCCTTTCCTCCCATCCAGAGAGAGAGGGCTCCACCTGACCTCAGATTTCTGTTTCTTACCTTTATTTCGTCATCCTCTCACTGTCCTTCCCCCTGGAACTTCGAGACCCACCACATAGGCCATGGCATCTCTGGTAGCCAATATATTGGGGTGACTCCAGCATTGCTGGGAACACCCAGCCCAGCTGTGGACTGGCAAGCTTCACCGAACTTTTTAATGAGACCCACGGGAGCATTTTGGGTTTATTATGTGAAGAGACTTAAGGTTGCCTTACTAACACTATTCTAAGATGCCCTTGTGAAAACCCTAATGGTGCATCCTCCCTGGCATCTTAATGTTGAACATATACTTGAGGGACAGAAAGGAAACCCTGATCTGATTTCCCAAACCTCTGCCCCTTGGTTCAACTGCCCTGTGCGTGGTTCTCCCTGTCCCGCCTGTCGCACCTGCCCCGTTGTGTGCAGCCTGGGCCTGACTTTCAGGTCAACAACTCTTGGGCCCTTTTCTTCCTTAAACACACTGCCTCCTCCTCAGCCTTCCTCATGCTGCTAGGCGTTTCCCAGCCCTTTTGGACACTTGAGCTTTGTAATCTGTTCCCGGGCTCGCTGCTGACTGTGGGCTGACATGCTTTTCCTTCACTGTCTTCGTTACCATGTCTTATGCTGACTTGCTCCTTGCAGGGCCTCCTTGCAGCACACCATCTGTGACCCCATCCCCTCCTGGAGCACCAGCTCCAGCCCAAGGCTGGCGCTGGCCTTTGTGGCTTCTTTTCCCAATGCATGGTGGTTTCACTCATCCTAAGGCTACGGACAGCTCACCAGGACCTGCTGATGCCATTCCTCAGACTTAGGCATTTGAAACATCCTCTTGTGGGCTACATCCACCCTGCTGCTGTTTTCACAGATACAGTGTTTTGGGGCTTGCTCCCTCATGTCTTGTCAGTGGCTGCTTTGGTGCTATGACCATAGAGTGGAAAAGCTGTGGCACAGACCAAACAACCCTCAGTGCCAAAAATGCTTACTGTCTGGATTTCCCCCCTCCAAAGTGTGTCCATGCTTGGATGGGGCCAGCATGCTGGACGTCTGTTCTGTCTATATCACTACACAGTTTGTTTATGATTTCCTGTTTCATAAAGCAGGAACATGCAAGCATTTTATATGCAATCCAAGAAATGTGTGTCTTTTGCCAGCTCTGGTAACACTCGTAACACGCATCTGATGATGTATGCTTTGGTTTCAAGCATGAGGGATCCCTAAATGAAGTAAGCCTATCTTTGCATTCCAAGAGGTCTGACCTCATGCGGACATGGAACATATGAAGGAGTAGTTTTGCTAAGCCCCTGCGTATGACATGGCACCTAGAAACAGGGCAGGGGCTTTCGTTACACCAGCTCCGTAGCTCACCAGACAGGGAATGATCCTTACGCTGCTCTGAGGGATGCCCAGGCACTTACAGAAGTGGGACAATGTGTAAAGGCAGGGGCACCAGTCTTTCCAAGTAAGCAGGTGTGGAAAAGCCACAGTGCTGGAGGGGAGACCCGACAAGGAACGGGGGGCTGCAGTTGCCCAGAGGGGCCAAGAGCAGGGCTGCGAGCCAGCCACACTGCCCAACTAAGGGTAGAAACGGTCACTTTGGAAAGTTAACCTGTGGTGGCAAAGCATCCCTGGAGATGCACACTTAGCCATCTGACAGGCTGGGCTGAAACAGCAGCGAAGGCAGTGCTGCTTTTAATCGCTTGTGACATTTTACATTTCTCCCAACTAAACTCTTCCCTAGTGTGGCTTGTCCCCAAACACGGATTTTATCCTCTGCCTGGGAAGCAGCTAAAAACCCCAAGGGAGATGTGGCTGTTGCTTTGTGAAAGGACACTTAAAAATAACCTCGTTTCTGCCAAATTGGACACAGCAGGAACCAAGGCGTCTGGGAAGGAAATCATGAATAATGGAGAAATGCCAGGGGCCCATGGGGCTTTTGAGGGGCCCCGGGCAGGGTTCCCTTCATCATCTTCTCCATGTTTGGCCTCGGGGTGTATTATTAATGACTCCCTTCCTAGCCTGGACTGTCTGCCAGGTGAGCTAATGAACAAGTATCATGGGGAACAGAGACTGCCAGCACTGGCGCTGGGTCACATGGACACCCAGAGGGCTGGGTCCCTGGAGGATCTGGCCATCTAGCAGCTCAGAGACCCTTAAGGAAGAAAATGAAGATAGCATTTTGATGACCTGCAACTCTGATGGGGCATTAGTTGACTCCCAAGAGGAGAGGCCAAAAGTCATAAAGTGAGGGTCCCTGCCCTAAATGCTTCCACCCAAACTTCAGTCTAAATTGTGACCATATACAAGGGAAAGAACAGAGTGGTACTTAACAAATATCCATAGCCACCAAAGTGCAGGGCCCCAAACTCTATGGGATACATATCTGAGTGAGATGACACAGTGTTTGCCTTCCTGCACTGGTCAGCACGTTTTCTATATGTGCTCATCCACTAGGGGACACCTCAGTGGGTTTCACATCTTCTCTCTTATCAAGAGTGCCAGGTTCGACAAGGACATGCAATGTCTCCTCGACAGAGCTGATGTCATAGAATGAGAGTAGGACACAGGTCATCAGAGGCCAGGGAGGGGGACAGAGGGAGCTGGAGAACAGGTACCAAGATACAACTGGAAGAAAGGGGTAAGTTCTGCACTGTAACAGAGGATAGGGTGAAGGCATTTTACAACAACTCATATATTTCACAATAACTGGAGGAAAGTACTTTGAATATTCCTAACACAAAGACAGCACGAATCTTCAAGGAGATGAGAATGCCAGTTACTGGATTTCATCATTATGTATAGCATACACGTATTGAAATATCACACCGTGCCTCCAAGTATGTACAATTAGTATGCACTATTAAAATATTAAACAATTAATATGAAAGCAAAAAAAAAAAAACCCCGTGATGGGAACTGTCACTGGGGACAGCAATTGCTGTCATAGGACAGAAGTAGCAGTGACCAGGACCAATGTAGAGGCTGCGGTGGAGAAAGCAGAAGGCTCAGGGGCCTGCACCCCAAGGAGCCCTGCTCCCCATGGCTTCTCAGCTGATTCCCCTACACCCCGTACCAGCCACACTTCTGATGACAGGCAGCACCTGGCACTCACCCACCCCCTGCACATAGGTTGGGGCAAGCAGGTTAGGCCCGGTGTGTTGAGAGCTGCCATTAACATACACCTTCTCTGACCCTTCTGGATCCTGGGAGCATAGCCCACTTCTGAGGGCAGGAGGAGAAACCCAGAGGGCAGCACATCCCCCACCATGGTGACCAATCCTGATTCCAAGTGTCACCATCTTCCTAGCCCAGATTTAAGACACTTCCGTGTCATGGCAGCACAGGGTATGCTTGGGTTTTCTGCTTACAGCCGGCAGCTCTGAACCTTTATTTTATTTTCTAATTTCTCCACCTGGTCCGCCATCTGCCTTGGGTGGAGCAGAGGAGTAGGTCCTGTATCTGACACTACGCTTCCTCTGTCAGCACTGACCCCATCAGAGGCTCCTCAGTGCCTAGAACAAGAAGACCCTGGAAGCAGAAGTGTGTTCTGGGTTTCCTGTCACAGAAGCAGCTGTGCCTTGTGTGACACACCAACACACAACACCAACACAGCACCCAGCAGCTCAGACGAGGACCAAGCAGGAACTCCCACAGCATGAAGGAAGCCTCCTCTGGAGGAAACAGCCACTGCACTCTCGTACCCATGGCATTCACTGCCCCAAGGCCTTCACATCCCTGTTCAGTCCGTCCTGCTGAGCTGCATCTCTGCATGCTGTGTATCTTGCCAAAGCACAAGCCTGAAACTTCAATATTTCTCCTTTGGATTGTGCTAATTGTTTACATCAAAATCAGTTTCCTTTCTCCCTCCTCCCATTGCTTTCCCCAAAACATTTGAATAAGTCAAGCACCAACACCAGGCAACTTAGTCAGTCTAGTGGCAAACATTCCTTTAAATCCCAGGGCAGGCAGTAACCCTGCAAAATAGTCTTGCACAAACCAAATCTGTGTGCCTTGAGGAAAGCACTATTAGGTCAGGACTACAGGTTGAGTTGTATTCCACCTCCATCAAAGGATACGCATCCCTCCAAGTGTGACTTTGTTTGGAAGCAGGGTCCTTGCAGATGCCACTCACTAGGAGGAGGTCACCATGGAGCACAGTAAGCCTTCGTGCACTCTAGAGTTGATATAAGAGAACGGAAGATACCCAAGGGAGAAGGTGGCCATGAGGAAATGCTTGCAGAATGGAGAGACACAGATCCCAGAAAACAATGTCTATCCACCAGAAGCTGAATGACTTAAGGAATGATCCCTCCGACAATGTCAGGGGCAATGTGGCCCCTGCCTGTGACTTGATTTTGAATCTTTTACCTCCAGAACTGTTAAGTCAACAAGCCTATTCAGTCTGAGTCAACAAATAGTTGGTATTTTGCTACCCCGGCCCTGGAAACTAATAGTCACAGCTGGCTGGACCTTTCAACCTAGGGATGGTGGGAAGTAGCCGGCATGGCTATTGGAGTAACTGTTGGAAGTGAAGATTCCCTCCCTGCTCAGTGGGGAGAGACACATGGTACCTGTCCCCGAGATACTGTCATCCCCACAAACTGACCCAAATAAGCGAGAAAACTTGCCATAAATACATCTACTTAATATTCTGATGTGTACTGTGAAACTGTCACGTAAGTCCTTTAGGACAACTTTTTTTAGAATCTGAAGTTTCCTAGACTTTTTGACCATGAAATGGTTTCTGTGCAAGCAGAGATGTTTAAAGGAAAAGGGCCCCACATTCCTCTCCCAGCTCTGTGTTAAAAAGGACCCAATCTTACTGCAAAGGAAGTGAAAAGCTGACAGTTAAGTGCGTGCGTGCGTGTGTGTGTGCGTGTGCGTGCGCACACGCACACACACACACATACACATTACTGAAGTTCAAGAATTAGATTAAATCAGGTTCTTCCTAATTGTATTTCTAAGTGAAATTCTATATTCTGCTAGTGAACAGATTGCATTTGAACTCTGTGATATGAGAAAGGACCAGTCCTGGAGCCACGAGGACTAGGAAAGATGCCATTGGCAGTGGATTACTCAGAGAAATCAGATGTGCTCTGGTTTTTCAAAGTGGAGCTGGAATCTCAACAAGACAGGAAATATGGGAATTATTATCCTACCTGCAGGCAAGGTGTTACAAGCTACTAAGTGCTTCTCCCAGAATGGACAGATCTCCCTATCTCTCTGGCTGGGCCTCACTGAAATCTGCATCTTGCCTCAAAGTGAACAGGGTCAATTACAGAATTTTCTCCATTTCCCTGATGTATTGCCCCGCTGGAGGGTTTGAGGCTCACTGCCTGAGATGCCACTGCCAGCCACCGTCAAGTCCTTCTGGGTGCATCATTTCACAGATGCCATGATTTGACAGCATGGGGTTGTGAGTGACAAAGACTCCAAACACAAGCAGGTGTCTGCAGGCAGCCCTGGGTCTCCCCAGGGTACCACTCAGCTTCCCTGTCATGCCGATTGCACATGGCCCCAGGAAGTGATTGGGCAGCAGGCACACAGAAGCCCTGGATGCACAGGCAGACACCCCACGTTTCAGGTAGTGGGGTCCCAAGGCACACAAGACTGGCCAAGGCTCCAGGACCAGTGGACTCTGTCCTACAGTATTTTTCTCATTCTGGTGATGCTGGAGGTTACACAAAACTCTCAAGACAAGGCCTGCTACTGTCTCTGGGAAGGTAGCTCACACCTCCACATTGTGCCCTGCCTCCTGATCCCTGCACACCCCAGAAAAGAGCCAGGCACCCTGTGGGCCCAGGACAGAGTTGGCCTGCAGGAGCATGGACCCCTCAGCACAGTAGAGTGGCCCAGCACAGCCCAGCACTTCCCAGCCAACAGAGGCATATCGTGCTACTCCAAGCCTGTCACTCTCTTTGCTCATAATGATCACATGACTCATGGTGCCATGTGTATGTGTATCTGGTGTGTATGTGTGTGTGTGCGTGTGTATGATCATGTCTGTGGTACATGCATGTGTCTTTGTATGTGTGCTATGCACTATGCATGTTGTGTACACGGTGCATGAGTGTGGTCTATGTGAATGTAGGGTGTATCTGTGTGTATCAGATATGGTACACATTGTGTGTTGCATGGTCATACGTGGTGGTTGTGTTGGTGTCTGTAGTGTCTGTGGGTGCTACGTGCAGATTGTGTAGGGTATGTGAAATGTATATATGTGTCTGTGTGTGATGGGTGTGTCTACATGTGGCATAGGTGTATCGTGTCAGTGCAAGTACATGTAGTATGTGTGCAGTGTGTGTGCCATGTGTGGTGCCTCTATGGTGTTTGTATGTTTTGTCTGTCTGTGTGAGGTGTGTGGTGTGTGTGGTGTGTCTTTGTGTGTGTTGTGAGTGTGGTGTGAGCACATAACAGCAATCCTGGCTCTGACCTGCCTAGGATGAGGAGAATGGGGAACTCTTGCCCCGACCTGGTGGTGCGAAGAGCATGTGTGGCTGCTGAGTAAGCTGCAGACCCCGGCAGCCCACAGGGCCCCTCTACACCCCTCCGGTGCAGAGGCTCCATGTAGCCCCAAGCCTCTGGAGGGCCTGAGGCCAGTGTTCTTGGCTGGCTCCGGTCCTGCAGGAAGAGATTTTTTGAAAGCATTAAGTGAACAGAAAAAGTGCTGACGTTGCCAATAGAGAAACAGTTATGCCAGGCTGAGGACTGTGTTGAGGTGGAATTGGAGAAGTGGGTTCTGGATTATTATTCATAGTCAGAGCACCTTTATAAATGACTACTCAAATCCCTGGTGGACCAAGTGACACAGTTGTGCTGGGCTGTGGTGGCAAGACAGCCCCTGGGAACAAGTCCCCAGCCAAAGTCCCTGGGTGAGCCTCCTCCATGCCCAGCAGCCCAGTATTTGAGTTGGGCCTGTTCTGACCACTGCTGGGGCAAAGATGCTCTTTGAGCACTGGTCCTGTACATAATCTCCCATTCTCCACTGTCAGAATGCCTCACAGGACACCCAGAGAAGGGGCAGCACTCCACAGCCCCTCTCTGGTTTAATTTTGAGACACAGGGCTCAGGGAAGCTGGTGAACTGGCTGTGAGCAGCCTGTGTCCTGCAGGACACAAATCTCTGAGTCTCAGCTCTGGATGCTGGGAACAAAATACCACAGACCAGGTAGCTCCAGAAGGAGGAAAACTGACATCTCACAGTTCAGAGAGGAGGAGGCCAAGGTCAGGGGCCAGCACGGGCAGCTCTGTGAGGGCCTCCTCCGGAATGAATCTGCTGAGCTCTCACTATATCCCCCAAGGTGGGAAAGAGCTGGGGAGCTCTGCTGCTTCCCACAAGAGCACTAATCCCACTGATGAGGACCCCACCCTGAGGACCCCTCCAAAGGCCAGCACACAGGGCTGAACATTTCAGCATATGGACTTAGTGGAGCATACAGACACTCAACCTACTGCACTGCACAGGTTTCCTTGATGGTATGAGATGTATTGTCCTAAGCCTTCCTAGCTACGCCATCTTGTTTTCTACACCACATACCAACTCAACCTTCATGATGGACAGGTGAGGATGACGTTCCCTACTTTATCAAGGGGAGCACTGAAGGCCTCTGGAGAGTTAAACAACATTTTCAGGTGAAACAACTAGTAGATGGTAGACAGTCAGTATTCCAGCTCCAGTGGTCTGTGCCTAGAAAGGGCAGCCCGACCTCTGCACAGGCCCGTCTGTCCTCCCACAAGGAAGGCTTGGGAAGCCCTTTGAGTCAGGCGCCACAAAAGGCCCCAGCCCTCCTTCCCATAATAATGGTATTAGGTGCAGGCTTGATTGAATTCTACGTGCAGTGCTTTTATAAACTGTAACAAGAATATCTCATTACACAACCCTGCTGGATATCTGTGAGTTTATTGAATAATTTGGTTGTTACTCCAACAGAGCTCATTTAATGCCAAAATCCTTTCTGCATTTGAAATCATATATACAAGTAAAATATTTAAAAAGCACAATTGCTTTAAGGGGGAGCTAACCTTCTGTTAGCTCTGCCTCCTTCTTCCCCTGTGTGGCTCCCGTTGGGAACCCCATCGTTCAGAGCAGCACAGTTTGAATGTCAAGACTCCCAGCCAGGGCAGGGATTGGGCAACCAGAGGCAGTTGAAGCAGCGTTGCATGTGCACACAGAGGTGAGCGGACCCAACCTCACAAGAGCACTCAGAGCATTCCCAGTTGCCTCAGGACAGAGTCTGGTCATGTGGACCACACCGAGTCCCCAAGGTCTCCTGTACCCCAGTTTGCAAGCTGCACTCAGCCATCTGCTTTGTGGCTTCCTCCTTGGGACCCTGTCCCCAAAGCCCTCTGCCCTCCTTCCCTGCTCTTAGCTCCCCAACCCCATCCACTCTCACAGATATCTGTCCCCAACACTGTTCATGAGCCAGTTACTCACGACAAGGGCAGAGGGCAGCAGCCTGAGCTGACTCAGAGTCTGCACCAGAACAGCCACTTCCAGCCACCGTCAAGTCCTTCTGGGCGCATCAGAGACAGAAGCATGGACAGCAGACCATGGCGTCAGAGGAGTCACCTGCTGGGAAGTTCCACTGGTGGCCAGCAGCTCTATGGCTGCCGAGGGGCCTGTGGGTCCTCTCAAGTGCACAGAGGTCATTTCTGAACATTGGGCTAGTGGTGGGGTGGCTTCCTAGATGCACCACTGGCTCCCCTGTTCCCCAGGCTTGAACTGGCTGCTGA
Organism: Dinomys branickii; assembly: GCA_004027595.1. Lineage (NCBI taxonomy): Eukaryota > Metazoa > Chordata > Mammalia > Rodentia > Dinomyidae > Dinomys > Dinomys branickii. The sequence goes on from PVLD010000775.1 coordinate 140,166, forward strand.
ACCTTTGGTACCTGGTCACACTGATGACTTTCTCAGCATTCTTGGGATGACAGCAGAAAACATGTCTATGGAAGCTATTTGATTTTAGTGCTCTGAGGCCCTTTGGCCACTGATCCAGTGATCAGAGAACAGACCACCGAAGGCTATGCATCCGTCACTTTACCTTTACCTACTGTAAACACTTCGGGGCCATGTGTAATTCCAGCCCCACATATGCTCATTAGGGTGTATTTAGGTGGCAGATGTAGCCACAACAGGCTGCCCGAGATATCCCAAGTTCACACAGGTTTGGCTCAATCCTCTGCGATGTGATGTAGTCCAGCACAGTTGGGAGTGGATGCTAAAGCACCCAGCTGCAGTGCAAGTCTCTCTAGCAGTGGAAAACAAAACCAGAAGATCTTTGTTTTCATCTTTGATTTCCAGAGACTCCAGTCCAAAGTGCATGACTGCAGCCTGGCCTGGATCCTGGCTAAAGAGTTAGATGTCCAGGGCATTGTGCAGGGACCAGGCAAAGGCAGAGATTGTAACTCCCTATGTGCCAGATGGCACTGATTGTATTACCATGGAAGTGTACGCTGCAGACAGCTGGAGAGCTGCAGACAGTCTCAAACAGATTACAGAATCCAGGAGCATTTTTTTCCTCCTGGAAACAACCACACATTCTGGTCTGGGAACTTCAGTTTCCCTCTAACGATATGTATTCTGATTTGACTTCCTACCTGCCAGATAAAGAAATGATCACAATACCATAGAAACAGAAGCTGTAATCTTTTTCTTTCAACTGAGAATTAGGCAATGCAACATTCTAATCAAAAACAACTTACTGCATTGCTATCTTTATAGAAATCTCTTTTTCTCTGTGGCTTGCATTTTCCTCTGTGGGACTTCTTTTGTACTACTTTGTTTCTCTGATAACCACAAAAAAGCCAACAAAACAGTCCTGCACACACTACTGTAATTTAATTTGTACTTTTTAACTCAGCAAAGAATTGAAACACATTATAATATAAAACATAAATATGCTAAATACTATATTATTTAAGCAGATCCAAGAAGAATAAATTCTGTTTTCCTAATAACTACTTTGTCTGCTCAATTGTACTATTCAGCTCTCTTGAGCAATGAGAGAAGAAGCCATGAAGAAACAAACAGTAGTGAAGCCCTGGAAAAAACTTCATCTGTAGACACATGGGAGCAGCCATTACAAAGTTCAAAGTTCATTTCAAAACACTTCCTATTCTGAGGAATATTTGGGAAACAGGATCAAATGAACTGACCAGTTCCAGCAGGGTATCATTCACTATGGCCAGTTTCAGAAGCATATTGTTCACTCACTCATTCAACACACAGGCAGTGATCAGGCACTTCCCACGTGTCAAACACTTGGCCAAGTCACATAACAAAAGAGGCAAAGATCCTTATTTTCAGTTCAGTGGACACTCAGAAAGAGCAAGACAAAACAGGTGTAACACACATTGCTCAGTGTGTTGGAAGGTGATAGATGCCATGGAAGAGAGAAGTTTAGTAGTTCAGGGAGGCAGCACTGGGCATGATGGGTCAGATGCACTGTAATTTAAGTGGGGTAGGAGGGGAAAACTTCACATAGAAGGCAACCTTGGAGCCAGTCAGATGGGGCAGGTGTGGAGGTCCATGCTGAGAGACCTATGTGTGAATGCTCAGTGGTGAGCGTGAGCTGAATGCCAGATGAGCAGGCGCAGACCACGCCCTGCCTTTAGGTCACTGGAGGAGCTCTGGCTTTTGCTTGAGGTGAAATGAGATGGCCTCACACAGTTCTGAACTGAGACAGCAGAGTTCACTTGTGGTGTGGACATCTCCAGAGGAAGTGTCCTTAGCATGGTCAGAGCTCCAGGAAGTGAACTTGGCGTTGGGTTTTGTTGAGAAGAATACACATCCTGGGTAGTGATGGGAAAACAATTTGCCTGTTCAAGTCGGGAAGTGAGGTGCAGGTACCTGACAGTAGGGTGCAGACACAGAAGGTAAGAAGTGACAGTGGGGCCTACCCTGCTCCAGGGACATTGTGATTTGCCCCAGGAACCAAAAACCTGTGTTATCAAGACAGTTTTCTGGCAGTGCTGGCAAGAACAGAGCCAGTGCTGAGCAGAAGCACCATGGGCGGGTGCAGAGCTGGGACAGGCTGAGCTGCTCTTGTACGTGCAGAAACAGACACCTTGCCACCCAGTGACTTCTGACCTGTGAGGGTGACAGCGCTGAGGACAGTGAGGAGCTGGGCCCACTGGCAGAGTGGCTTCTATTGCTATAGAAACATGTCCCCTCCTTCCAGCATGCCTTCTTTCTTCTCAGACAGCCAGCAGTGGGAAAAATCAGGGGCTGAATTTCCTGTCCACTTGGAAGATGTGAAAATTTGGAAAAAAGGAAGGAAATCCAGGATACCCTTCTCCCACACAAAATGGAGGAGAAAGGCAAACAGACAGGACCCTCATCACACTGAAACCGAATGTCTCTGCGGGCAATTCCTATCATTTGAATGAAGACTTGTAACCCTCAGTCTCCCAAGTGCAAATAGCTTCTCCCAAATCCTCGTGAAGCTGAACATTGCAGCATTCACAGAGGACACAGAGGAGGACTTGGAATTTTCTCCCTCCCTGGCACCCTCCCTGGGACCCTCTACTCTTCCCGTTGCTGGAGGCCTTATTCCTTAGAGACATTGGGTTTCTGTAGTGGTCACAGTGATGATGTCATCCAGGCCCTGAGAGTAGAGGAAGGACGACCTGTGCAGGGCAACATGAGCCTCCTGCAGCACTGACAGGACCACTGAGCAGCCAGGTCCACACCCTGCTTGCTCGCTGAATGGTGCTACCTGGAACATAGTTGGCTCTGACCCTCCACAGAGGGGCCACCCTCTCCTCCTCCCTCCCAGCACCCAGCTTACAGTGGGTAGAGAAGCACAGTCCTCCCAGGCGTCCACAGACCTGCGCACATCTACATCTCTAAACCTTCAGGAGGAGAGAGCCCTCTCCAAACACAGGTCTTGAACTTCAAGTTTGGAAAAATCTAAACCAAATTTGACTCTACCCTCTAGCCACCCACTTGCATCACCCATGCTCCATCCCACCATGATCCCCATGCAGGGGCTGTGGGCCCCGGATGCAAGGACACCTGGACAAGCGCACATCCACAGATGGACTCCACAGTTCGCTACAGGGCGTGTCACTCAGACCTGGCTACGGAGGGCGGGCTTTGCAAACCAGAAAGGAGAAGATGGGCATGAAGAAGAGCCAAAGGCCCCCAGGAACAGCAGCAAGACCCTGCACGACCAACCCCAAGGCCCCGAGGAAACAGCATGGTTCCCTCCGTGAATATTCCAGAGAAGAAAGAATGTACGAGAGTGAAGGGCTCTGCGTGGGCTCCCTGAGGAAACCCGCAGCGGACGGAAGAGGACAGAGGCCCTGGCTTCTTTGCTTCGCCTTCCTCAGAGGCCGAGGAAACTGAGGATTCACAGAACAAGCCACAGAACTAAGCCCTGGAACCGGAGCTGCAGCTCTAATGATTCTCCGTGCAGCACAGCCCCAGCTGGAAGGGAGACTAGAAATGCCCAAGAACTCTACAAGGATTCAGAGAGAGGAGACTCCACCTCTCAACACTTTTCCACAGCCTTCTTATTCCAAGTGTTAAAATACCAGGTAGGGTTTTTGCAGTGAGTATTTAGGGTTTGCATGCTGCTCCAATAAACTAAATATTTTGGTGAAAATGATACACAGTGGCTATATAAGGCTAGATAAATACATGGCGGGTAATATAACAAAGAGGCCGCTGCTGGAGAAGAGTGGCTGTGTTCTCTTAGCTCTACCTTCAGAATAAACCTTTACACAATAATGGCCAGCAGCAGACAAAAAAAAGATCAATCACTTTTCTCAATTCCAAATTAAGGCAGGTGCCTGTATCCTTTATTCCATTTTTCTTCTTAGACTGTAAGCATTATGTTAAAATTGACCCAAATTATCTGAGGTAAAAGCTGATGGCGAAGTGAAATCTGACTACTGTTGAAAATTAAAAATTGATTTTTTACAGTGACTGTGATGACCTGGAATATGCCTAACCTTCTTTTGAATTAAAATAAATGTGTGTGTGTGTGTGTGTGTGTGTGCGCGCGCGTGTGCGCGCACGCGCACGCGTGTCTATCTCCACTGGGTTCACTGCCTGGATGATTTTAATGATTTCCAAATGCCCTCATGTTTGTGTACATACATGTGGCTAGCTGATAGTAAGTTGCTATATTTTTAGGATAAAGACTGTCTCAGCACCTGGGAAACCTTCCCTGTGCAGATGCAGCATTTCCCCTGCCCTCGATCTTCACAGGGTCCTCCTCCCCAGCTTCCTTTTCAGTACCTGCTCCATACTCCACACTGTCAACCAGGTTGGACCCCCCTGGGAGCCAGGGTCTGCATCAGTGGCCTGCCACGGCCTGCCTCATCACTGGACCTCACAGGACTTGTAGGCTTCTAGTTTTTTACTACTGTGTGTGTGTGTGTGTATGTGTGTGTGTGTGTGTGTGTATGTGTGTGTGTGTGTGTGTGCATGTATATGTGTGTGTGTGTGTGTGTGTGTGTGTGTGTGTGTGTGTATGTTTACCATGAGGAAAAGCTGAATGCTTGAAATAGAGGCACATGCTGCTGGAAAACACAGAAAGCGACAGACGCTGGGAAAAGTAATAACCTATTATAGAAACCAAGTTGGGAATTTTTATATCACTAGGGCAAATTTGTGGGTGTTTCCTCCTTTGACAAATGTCACATCCATTCAGAATCACAATATTTAGCACTGTTATATAAGTCCATGTATATGTTTTTTAAACTCAGTGATGTAATTAAGTCAAACTCACATCTTGATTATGGTCCAGCAATGTGTACTGAAAAGAACAGAAGCCCCAGAAAACAGCAATGAGTTTCCCGACATTGTCCCATAAGTACTTGGAGTCTTTTCATTTGTAAAACTCGATGTTATCAATTCTTAAAATTTTCTCCTTAGGATAGATAAGCTCAGAATGCTGGATCATTCTAAAGATGCATATGCTCAGGGCTGTTAATGAGAAAGGCCGAGTATGGCTCTGTACACTTATCAAATCAAAACAAAGCACTTAAAATGGACACAAACCATGAGGTGGTTCGTGGGTCCTCGAAATGCCCTCGATCCTACATTTATTTAACCAGAATTGGTGACTATTGCTTTTATCACCAATGCTTCATGAGAGGATCGCTAATGCCCAGTGTAAAGAAGCGCTTCTCATGCCTTTGATGAATGTATCGCTATCATCAGAGTAATTAAAAGGAGCAGGACACATACCATCAGAACGTACATCTTACTCAGCAACTCCTGCCAGTTGCTTGCGAAAATTAAACTCATTAATCATCCTAACTCTAGAGGATAAAAAGCTCTGGGGAAGAAATTTTTAAAAATCTGTTTTATGAAGGAAAAATAAAACATCCAAAGCCAACATGTAGAAAAATTTCTGTCTACTTAGTGATAACAGACTCTTAATCTCATGTGAGAAAATCAGCTGATCCCACTGTCAAAAACACAGTATTATGTAATTTTAATACTATATAACTCTATAGGTAACACACGCCAGTACATTTTTGGAAGTGTGGGTACTAGCAGTAGTGTGAAATGCACGCCATGTAAAGTTGTCTCTCATGCCCACCTGAAAATCCCTTGCTGCCAACACAGAGCTCACATCCACTGGAAAGATATAACACTCATTTTTTTCACAAACCTGCATTTTGTTTGGATATAGACGGCAAAGGCTTGGTAACGCACTGAAGTTTGTTTGCCACAGTTCACAGTTGACAAGTGGCCCACCCAACAGAAAGCCAACCAGCACTGCTCTTGTTCATTGCCCAAGCCAAGAGATTATCTCCTCCTGATCTTCTTCCTCCCTGGTCAAGGTAGCTATGAAGAACTGGGACACCTAAGCTGCGCTTTACAAATTTCAGGTGCAGTGCAGAGGCAAGGTATTTCTGATGCTTCTCTGTCTGGACCAGTATGTACCTGTCTTGTAACACAGACACCTTCCCAATTTTGATAACATTGTCTGAGCTGAGCTGCTGAAGCAGAATTTTGTATAATTTTGTTATAGATACAGTATAACATATCTTTATTGACATAGAGTTATATTGGCAAAGTTAAGTGATTATTCATTCCACCTAAGCATTCACTAGAAAGCTGTTGCAGGCAGTAAATATGTTCTGGAGCAAAAGAGTCTAAGCTTTTCAAATACCAAACTATTGTATCCAGCGGGATACAATGATACAGTGTTATCAGGCCATGACTGAATGTCAATGCTTATCTAGGGATATAATTCTAAGAATGAGCCCAAGACTCAGAGTGTAGTTTGGACACGATCGCAAACATGTGCTGTGCCAGAAGAGGGTAGAATGGCAGCAAGAGCAGGAGAAATAAGGGAACTGGGCTGAAAACTTACTTGGAATTGCAGATAAAAGGAGAAGGGGAAGGGCAAGGCTAGTGATAACATTCCATGTGGTGATTTTATGACCATCACAAAAGTAACCTGGTGGGCAGCTTGACACAGTATAAAAGCTTGGAAGAGCCATTCCTAGGTTGCTGACGATTCTAGAATTCTCCAGCTCTGTAAAATATAAAAGCAAATTATCTTCAGAAGAATGCTAAATATATCAGAGTAATAAAGCTTCTCATGTAGAAGCTGCAGAATACACTGGGCTCCCTTTGTATGTGGGTAGAGAGTTTATCCTACAAAGGAGGCATAAAAGAGGAAGAATAAGATACTGGTGAACAAAATATGAAAGGGTAGGAGAAGGAAATGCTTTACCAGAGACTTGAAAGGCTGAGTTCAAAGACAGAAAGATTTAGGGCTTAAATTCATGCAGCATCATGAAAGATATGATATATAAAAGTTTTAGGGTTGGCTGGTGGTCACCGAGAGCAAAAGCTACAATAACATCAAAGTGAAGGAGGAATCAGACAGGCTACAGGGCACTAGAGAAGAAGGGAGAGGATGTGAGCCTGTGTCCACGATAGACCAGAAAATGAGGGCTGCTGATCATACAGTTGTGGGTGAGTGGTAAACCTTTTGCTTTATCAGTCATAAAATAAAAGAAGAAAGTGTGACAGGACAGGAGGAGGGGCCCACGAAGGTGATCTCTGACCTGCAGAGAACAGCCAGTGGAGAAGCAAGGATTAAGGAGTGACATCATTACTAACAGCTGCAGCACATACTCCTTGGGCACCTGCCTGGCACTTAGGGTTCCCTGTCCTGCAGGTGCCACTGAGACGAGGAGTATGTGCAACTGAAGCTCTGCATACATCTGTAAAGCCCTGACTGGGCCTGTGCTGTCCCCCTCCACTCTGGAGGTGAGTGCACTAGGGACCGTCAAGCTCATATTGAGAGTCCTGGGACCAGGCCAAGAGCTGAAAGGTGTATTCGTTTTCTAATAATATGAATTTCCATTGAAAACACTTAAACTAGGGATAACAGAAGTGACGGAGTCTATGACAATATTTATGCAGGCAAGGAATCAATCACTAAATTGATAAACCCCAAGGACATAGTGAAAAGACATGGGCATATAAGCAATGAGCAGCAGGGGTTGAGGAAAAGAAGATGGACCAGTGGCCAAAGACATACAAGATTAAAAAATAGGCCCTGTCACACTCAAAGACACCACAGGTAGTAACTTGTCACTCCGTCCCTGTTTGGGCCAATCTGTTATTTTAAAAACCTGTTGCCATCATATTTGTATAGATAGGAAATAACCTGTCACTAGAAATAAAGGTGAGACAGTTTGCACTCTCAGCAAAACTACTGCCCTGGAAGCACACAAGTCTTTATGGCCTTTGAAGAAATTGCCAATAGACATTTGAGTGGAGGAACAAGAAAGTTCAGTTTTCACAGTTAATTTCAATGGGAAGTTACGTGGCCCCATTAAAAGGCACTTCAGCAATTTGTTCTTCAAGAGTCCATTTATTTTTAAACCAATAAAATGAGTTTTAAATAAAATAGCTGTTGATTCCTCAGAGTTGCCCAAGTAAACGCTTTATAAATCAAAGAAATGTACACAAGGAAATGTATACAAAATCACTGGCTTTGTTTCTATTTCAAAGTGAGACTTTGACTATTAGAACGGATAAGCCCATAGAAGCTGCTCTGAGAAGACACCCTGGCAAAAGGTCCCTTTGTTATAAATGTAGTGTGCATGTTTACACAATGTGTGTTAATATTTCCTTGCCAAACTTCCAACTGCATATGCCGTATCTATGCAAACTTGGTTACGTCTTCTCAGTGTGAGTCTTAGTGATTACCTTAAATTCTGTTTGGGAAGAAATTACTCATTTTCAGTCGCACACAGGGATGTTTGTGCACACGGACATACAGACGTTAAACACTACATTTTACTTCTCCCTTCTGGGTCGAAGGGCAAGATGTACAAAACCCAGTGGCTTGCGGAGGTATGCAGTCTCCCGTCATCTCAGGGACAAGATGAGGCCCTGCTTGCCCTGGCTGACAAGACACAGAAGGACGATGCAGCTACTAACCCTGGGACTGGGATCTCTGGGACAAAACGATCCAGATTTCTTGCAAGCTAAAGAAAGAGAGCTTCAGCACCCTGGAGAGCTCCCGCTCAAGGGCTGAGCTTCCCACCTGGAAATGTCCACTTTTTGCTTCCCAAGATATCAATTCCCATCTACACATAACAATATGAGCAGGAACATTTCCTGTAAGGGGATGGGTTGGTGACTCTTCAAGGTGATTGCCCCCTACTTAGAATTCATGCCCGCCTGCTAAGTGACACTTTTCCTCATTTGATACTGATTTAATCAGTATGTACAACCATTTTGAGGATGACATTAGGTAATACAACAGCCATTGTTAATATCCTATCATCATGTTTTGAAACACCTGAGCAATTCTTATTGGCTGGCCACAGGTTTGTCCCACCTCATGTCCACCTTGCGATTTCTCATTCTTCCCCACCTTGGTCCTGCCTCACTTCACTTCATGGTTTTCATCTGTAAAAATCCCTGGAAAAGGTAGGTTCCCGGGGCAACCCACTCAGGCCCCCCTTCTGTCCCTCTCTCAGATGGAAACTTTCTTTCCCTCAATAAATATATTCTGCTTTAAAAAAATATGAAATGTGTTATATATATATATATATTTTTTTTAATTTGGACAGCAAAATGATTGCTTGAGATTCTTCAGTCTTCACAAGGCCTGCCATCTATCTGTAAAGTAGTTTTAAAATCCAATGTCTGTCAACTCTACCTATTAAGCAAATTAAAACTTTTGCCCCTGGAAGTATGGTGGTTTGTACACTATGTCCATATACCTTTCTCTAAATTTCTAGATATTACTTTGCCAATTTCGAGTAACTTTTCTAAGGAAAGCACTGTAAATTTGTAAAGGAACTGATGCCACATTGAGCCCCGTGTCATTACTTTAAGTATACACTTTAAACTTAATTATCTTATACTGTGTACATATGAGGCGTGCAACAGGACAGTAAAAGTGTTCCTGGAAAGAGGCAAACCATTCACCACCTCACATAGCTACTTTTGGTTGTTGTGTGGCAAAAGTGCTCACATCTACTTATTTATCATGAACTGCATTCACATTACAACCCCAGGACCTCCAGTCCTCTGAACGTGCATCAGATCTCCAGGCTGGCTAATCGTGCCTACCTGCTGCATCATAGGAAAGTGGTTTTGGGAAATGTGTACTGATTATGACAACACATACATGTACAGAAAATGGAGATATACACACATCATAGTATACTGTGCTTACACACGCTGCATCATCACCCACAGGCATGCACATGTACACACCCAAACACACACACACACACACAGCTCGATATTGTCCAGGAAACAAACACTAACGTCAGGACTTAATCTAAATTAGAGCTACTCACCGCTCAGAGCTCTATGAATGGAAATTATTTGCACTAGCCAGATCCCTGGTTTGTTCTCCAGTTCAACACTTTTGCTAGGCTGAGAAGCAGTTCTAAACATATGTGAAAATTAAAAGAAGAAAACAGATGATAATGATCCAAGCTAAGATTTAAAAAAGAAAGAAGGCCTTAGCCCAGTGTAGGCCTTTCCTTTCTCCTGGCGACACCTAGAGCCTGCGGAGGGGAACTTCCATTGTTCTCAATTGAAACAACTACGTTCAGTCACTTTGAGTCAGATTTCAGGCAAAAGTGCACCTTGCTGTCTGCACTGCAGCTCAATTGCCTCGTCCAAGACCCACAACAACACAGTCCCCAAGCGTTCTCCGACCTCTTCAAGGGACTCCCCTTCCTTCGACCAGATGTCTGAAGACTGCATGCATTTCCCTTGGGACCTGGCTCCCTGAAGTAAGTGATGTCTCTTTGGTGTCTATCTAACCAAGGGACTCTGGAAATGATCCGAGACAGAACTAAAAATCTCATGCAAGCCCTGATGCCAGGTTATGTGTTTGTGTGCCTGAGTGTGCAAAGTACACCTCCCATAAACTTTGTCACCTCTGTGAAAGCCTTTCTATTCCATAATATCTATCATAAGACAAATAAAAACCACCAGTCACAACATCGCCAGGTTTTGTAGGACCTGACAGCTGAGAATTATCTCCATGGAAACACCCCCTCCCTACATAAACATACCTCTTGCACGAAGAAATACCAGCGATGAGGCAATGTGACCCAAGAGGAGACGAGTTTGATGGCCACAGCCTCTGGCTCATGCAGGCAGATTCACCGCCCCGCGAGTGCAGGAGGCCTGAAGGCTGATGCAAGGACTCGGGGTGTGGCACAGCTGCTCCAAGGGACCCCAAGATGGAAAGTGCTCAAACGCACAAGAAGTGGTTTCTACAGCCCAGCCCACTCTGTCTGTTTCTATGGCTGCTCCTGTCCAGGCCCGACCAGCCTGAGAGCTCCTCCATGACTTGTCTCTATGCCCTGAGAACAGAAGGTCTCCAAGAAAAACAAGTTTCGTCTCTTCCCTTCCCTGCCCTCTCAATCTCTTGAAGGGCCTCAGCCCAGCATCTCCGGAGCTTGCTCCCGCCCCACAGGAGTCAAGATTCCTAGGGGGATGTACGAATTCAACCTTGGACACCCAAGCTGCCAGCAGAGAAGAGGAAAACTCTGCTCTGGGCGAAGTTTCCAGGCCAGCACATGGTCTATGTAGAGTTGCCAGCCCAAGGGTGGGAGCGGAAGTGGGTACCACCTGGCGCCTATCAGCAAAACTGCTGGGCCTGGGATAAGACTTGGGGGCCCGGGCTGGTACTTCTATATTTTTCCCAGAAAAGATCACTGCCACCACCACTGGAGGAGAAAGTGTCTGGGTGCATTTGCATCCAGGGACAGAGCGGAGAGGCAGAGGGGGTGCCATGCGTAGAATCCAGTGACAGGTGGAAGGAGGGGATTTGGTGTCCCCAGCCTTAAGCAGGACAATGAATTTTTTTTTGAAAAAAACAAGTTAAACGCAGGCAGAGCTAATTCCCTCCTCGGACACACAGCAGTCTGCGTGAGCAGCAGACATTCACGAATCCAGCGAGCCCAGCATGCGCAGCTCAAAAAACGGGGCTGGCTTGGGCCACCAACTCTTGGCCGCCCGGAGGCGGTCAGACCCGCTCTGGACGGGCGGCGACCGCGACCGAGCGCGCAGAGCTCGGGGAGCCCGCGCAGGGGGAGGAGGCCAGGGGAGGGGACGCCGCCGGACCCCGACCCGTCTCCAGGCGCCCGCCCGGGCCCGCCGCCGCCGCCGCCCGCCCTCCGCGGTGCGCTTACGTCCTCCTCGTCCCCGTCGCTCCGCGCCTGGTACTGGAACCGGGGCCGGCCGCCCGCGCCCCCGCCGCGCTCCCGGGGAGCCGCCGCCGGAGCCTGCGGGCCGAGGGGCTTGGCCGCGCGGCCGCCGCCGTCGTCCTCCGGGCCCTGGCCGCCCAGGAGGCGGCTGGCCTCGGGCGGCGGCGCGGGGAAGGAGCGCGACGTGTTGATCTTGCCGGAGAACCGCTGGTACAGCGAGGCCATCGGGCCGCGCGCGCTCCCGCCGGCTCGGGGGTGTTTGTCCGGGTGCTTGGGGAGATTTTGCTGCCTCTGCTGTCTCTCGGGCTCCCGCGCCCCACCCCCTCCAGGAAAAAAAAAATAGGAAGAGAAAAGAGAAAGAAGAAAAAGGAGGCGGCGGGAGGAAGAAAGGCGAGCCTGCGGCGGCCGCTCCTCCGCGCGCCACTCTGAAGTCGCCGCCGGGCGCCTCCGCCTGGCTCAGCCTCCTGCGCCCCCTCGCGCGGCTCCGCGAGCCCGGGTCGGCGTGTGTGCGCTTCCTCTGTGCTGCTTTTTTATTTATTTATTTATTTATTTATTTTTTTGACTCCTTGCCACAGCCACATGCGGCCTAATCAGAGAGATCGAAGGAGAGGGGAAAAAAAAAAAAACAAAAAACCATGAAGGAGAGAAAAGCCTAGGCCCCATCACTCGCACCCCGAGAGCTCGGGCGCCCAGAGCGCCTCTCCAGGCTCCCCGCGCGGCTCCTCCTTCGCCCGCCTCAGCCCCGCCGGGGATGGCGCCCGGGGGATTGGGCACCTGGGGGATTGGGCTTGAGGGGCCTGGGAGCCCGAGGGGGCCGGGAGGCGGGGAGTGGCGAGGGATGGGAGCGCCCAGTCCCCGCTGAGGTCACCACCGAGCGCGTGGGTAGAGGGACCGAGGACGTGCTCGGCGAGGAGGGCAGCCCCCGAGCCCCAGGACGCCCCCGAGCCCCGAGGGCGCCCCCCCTGTCGATCTTAAGGCTTCTCTTGCCCAACTTAAAACCGCGACCGCCCAGAGCCTTTGGGCCGGAGAGCGCGAACCTGCGCGCCAGAGCCCACAGGACCGGGCGGAGGGCTGAGGCGGGAGGGGCTCGGCGGGTGGGTTACGGGGAACCCATCTTTCCTGCCCCAGCCCAGGACTTGACAAACAGCCTGGATTGTTTTCCTCCTCGACCTGCCCTCGAGCGGGGAAGGAAGGGCGATCGCAGGCCCGCGGGAGCCTCCAGAGGCCGCCGAGAGACCCTCGCGCGCCAGTGCTCTGGGATGCCGACCCCCTGTGCTTTCCAACAGACCCGGAGAGGCGGGAGCGCTGCGGGTGCCAGAAACTTTCCCAACTGCTCAGCCTGCGCCCTCCTCCTCCAGCCCCGCGCGGAAGGAAGCCACAGGGGCACGGTGACCCCAAATGTGCACCATCCAGGGGTTCACATGAACTCGTTTTGCTGCATTAAAACGTGCTCCAGCGCCCCTGTGTGGAAAGACGCGCAAACTGCCTCCCTGCTCTGCCCAGACTCTGGCGTCCTACCCTGGCTTCAGCCCTGCGAAAGAATGCTCTAGGTTCCCCGGAGGGCCAGGGTCTCACGTACCCTTGAGCGCCCTGTCCCTTCTCCCCATACCCGGAGTTGCTCCCTGCCCCTCCACCCTTTCGCCTCAGGTCCCACATGCCGCTCCCTTTCCCTCCCTTTCCCCGTGTTGGCTTTCAAAATCATAGGCAAGGCAGCCAGGGAGGGAGTGATCAGGCTTAGGACTCACTGACCAGCCGACCTGTCACCCGTGGGCATCAACCCTGACCCATGCGCAGTGACAGGTGGCCTGGTCCTGAAATCACCACCGCATGAAGAACCCAGAGGGTCTGGGGCAGGCAGATCCTGGCCAGCCCTGCCAAGACAACAATTACAGAAGCATAAAATTAAACTTCAAAAGTCACCCCATTTTGCTAGATAGAAAACTTGGTGTTTGACCTCGTGTCCCACCTCAGCTGTGCTTTTGATAGGCGGCAGATCTTTCCTTAGCAGCCTTGAGAAAAAAACTCATGCCATGCCATCCTCCTCTCCAGCAAGACACTGACATTTCATTATACAGTGATGTGCTTGGGATGTGTGACATATATGTACATGGCTGCACAGACTCTCAGAATAAGAAGCATCACACCATACTGCCACATTTCGTGTGAAACGGTAATTACACACACAGTACTTTATAGGTAAGTGCATATTAACGATCATAGGTTAAATCTTTTAATGACAAATTGAATAATGACAAATGCATAAAGAAGGTGGACGTGTCTTGCTTATAAAAATTATTTTCTCAAGTGAGCTTGTAGGTATTAAAATTATCATTTGTCAAAGTTCAAAGCCCTTATGGAATTACTTGACATGTAAATGATTTCTATTTTAAATTGTGAAAGGAGACGGACAATCAGGGCCCAGCAGAGCAAAGTGAGCCCGCAGGGGCTCCCAGGATCCCTCCGGATCGAGGACCCAGGAACACACTAAAAAATGGCCACTTGCACCTTGTAGTGTGCACACAATGTTCCCAGGAACATTTCACAGAGTGTTTTAAACCAGGAGCAGGGATGTACCTGTGTGCTTGGACGCAGATCCCTTCAAATGTGTCTGAAACTTTGATACAAACTCATAGGTATCTTTACAGGCTGCGGGCCTCTGACTTTCACATGCAAGAGTAAGGTGGTTAGGATTTTAGTGAATGGCAAACCACGCTGTTTACATTCACAACTCGTAGTTCATTCAGTTCTGGCCTCAAATACACTCATGTGTAAGCACCAAAAATGTATTAAAACCCCACTAAGGAGCATTAAAGCCCCAGGCATTTCTGCCCAGCAGACCTGTAGCTCTCTCTGTTCACCCAGCCCCTGAGCATCCTGTCTACTACACTGAAGCTGGATGCAAAATCATATTTGAAATCATTTTAGTGAACTTTCTCACGCTGAGGTTCTAATTCCTCAATACTGCTTACACCAAATGCCTACCTTCCCATGTTTGTATCCAGCTTCCTATGGTTATATCTTTCCTATTTATTAAGTAAAGGTGTGAGTGTATGCTTATTTTTCCTGGACCCGATTTATGAAACAAATATGGTAGGTCATGGGAATTAGGCAGACGCTGCAGAATATAACAGACAGCCATTTGTACAGTGACAACAAGGAGAAATTTGGGGTCTACCTGCAAGCTAGGCATTACAGGAATACCAAAAGCATGATGAGTTCCACAGCCTAAATGTGATTTTCATGAGGTAAGCAGTTTTATTATTTCTGAGAGAATTGCATCCTGTGGTTTACTTCCTCTTTTTTCTGGGTGGTGAGGGAGGAGAGAAGAACAATGTTTAAGATTTTACTCTTTTCCTAAAACTAATATTTGGAGAACTAAAAGGGCCAAGGTAGGTGTATCCCAAAGGAAAGTCTTTCCCAGGGTGATGAGTACCTGCTAGCATTTGGATAGTATCGCCCTGACCTTTCATAAGTGGGGAAGCATAAAGCAAACATTTGATAGCTTGAGAAAACAGTGTGTGAAATCCATAAACACAAAGCGTGTTCTCAACTCTGAAAAATCTCTGTCCCTGTCTCAGAAAGTGTTTTGTTTTCATGCTTTTCAAGATGACTACCAGTTAGAAATTGGGTTATGTGACATTTTTACAAATTTTCAAATAAGAAATGTCCAGCACTCACAGGCCCCCTCCCACCCCCACACACAAAGCAATGGCTATTCTGAGGATTTACAAAACACAAAGTTAATCTGTAGAATTAAGTGTGAGCTTTTCAACTCAATACTTAAATACTAGTATGTCTTAAAGGAAAACATTTATTTTAACTCAATAAGAAGGCTTCCTCTAAAATCAGTAACTTTAAAGTTTAATTTCCCTATAGCATTGTTCTCTGGCTTTTAGTGCTGTCATTGCATAACTGCCTGGCTTTTGCACACAGGTGAGAACATATGTACAAGTAACTACTCTTGTGTCGCATATGCAAGCACAAGTGCTGGGAAATGAACACAAGTGGCAAAGTTCACGACCATCTACGTTAAACAACCACTGACCCTGTTCACGGCTGGGGTGGACCTGGCCAAATGCTTCTCCTGGGCCCTGCCTAGGCCATCTCTCCATTCTCGTCTCCCTTCTGATCCAGATTCTCCCTCCTCCTTCCACTCGCCCCCTCCGACACCTGACCCCAGCTGCCATCTTCTTTGCATCCCTTTCTTCCCTCTCTCTCTTCCCTTTCTTCCTCATCTTCTCTCTCTCAATATCAGTAGACTATATATATGTTTCTCTCTAAAACTGCCTTGCAGCTTTATAAATACTTATGAAATCTTGTTTTTTTTTTTTTTGTTACTACCAACACAGCTTTGGAAATTATCCAAATAATCACTTCTTGTCCTCGAGGAGACACAAACTTGTATTTGCTACTTTCTGCTTCTGTCCATAGCTTCTACAGTGCTTTCCAAATCTCTTAGGGTCTTGCACTACGGGGTATAGAAAAGTCTGCACCTCTGTCCGTCTCTCAGGGTCTGTGGCCATAATCAATTAATTCTCAGAGGAGTCTCATCTATGGATCTAGCACGGCTGTATTAGAAGAGACCTGACTTCCCCAGAGCTCCCTACCATTTTCAGGCCACACACATCCTGGGGTCCAGTAAGTGAAGTTGTATATGTTTCCTTTAATGCTGAAGGGAACGTAATGAGCCTCTGCAGTTCCAGCCTTTAATTTTTTATCCCACAGGGGCAGTGACTGTGATCTGGCAGGAGAGAAAGCGTGTATCTGTTCTCTGTAGTGCCCCCTGGCAAGCACTCGGAGAGACTACGTCATGGGTGAACACGCTGGCTGCAGGATAAATCATGACAGACAGGTAGGACAGGGCTTGGGCCATCCCCCAAGAGTGAGAGCATTCGCATCATGGCGCCCTGTGGGACACTCAGGCTCTGACCTGGAAGGAACAGTGGAGTGGGAGGAGGCTGGTCCAGTGCAGAGTCTTCTCTGGACAGGAGGTAGCACAAGGGCGGATGGAAAACTGGTTACATGCACACTGCCTGGACCCCCACAGAACACTTCCCCCCACTCACACACCTTGCCCACCATCCCTGCCACTTTCTGAAGTGGGGCCACAGAGGATGTCTCAGAGGGTGGACAGCCTGACGCCTGAAGAGACTGTGCAACTACAAAGGGAGGGAGGGGACAGAGCATTCACCCTGAATGTACACAGGGACTAAGACTAAGGAGGACCGAGTGTGAGTCTGACTCTCTCACCCTCAGCAGGAAGGCTCATGGGACAGACACAGAAAAGTAAGGCCCAGCACACGGCTTCTGGCCTGACCACTGCCAGTCCCTATGTGTCCTGGCATCTCTTCTCTCTGCAGTGCCATGGCTGTGAGGCATAAGGGGGACAGAGGGAGCACAGCAACCTTTAAACCAACAGGAGAAGATGCCTCAGAGTCAGGGCAGAAGCCAGCTCAGAGGCCAGGGTGGGACAAGGGCAGCTGCCGCTCCCTGGGTGCACCCTTGGCTGCATTTTAAAAGTCTCTTAAAAAATGAATTTCTTTTCCTTCCTTAACCCATGTCAAAGATTTTCAGAGTGAAGGTAATTCCTGAGTTGAGGCTCTGTCTAGAACAGTATACATGAAAAGTACAGTAATTAGGAAACGACCCGCACCCAAGTGAAATGAAAGCAGGCAAGCATGGGTGTGTGTGCCAAAGCCACGGGGCCCTGTGCAGGTGTGCAACAAGTGTGCAATGGTGTGATGAGTGTGCAATAGGCAGTCTGAGGAACCTTTTCCAAGAGCACAACCCGTGATCCCTCTTCCAAGCCATGGGTTCGAGGTCCTGGGTTCATATTTAGGGTCAGCCATTGTCTCCATATTTAAACTGCACCAGACTGGGATGCAGCGGCAAACATCCCCTCCCTTTCCTCCTCAGCAGTGTCCTCCCCAGCCCCATGCCTCTGAGCTTGATCTTGCAGTTCGCTTTGGCCAATGCATCATACGTGGACCTGAGACAGGAGGAGGCTTTGCAGACATTTGCTCAGCCTGGCCAACGTCTACATGCTGGTGATCTGTGATCAAAGAACAGGCCACAGGCAGCTGCTGCCACTTTGGCCTGGCCACAGAAACAACACACCTGGAGCACACCTGAGCCACCCACACCCTGGGGCTGAGTCCAGTGGTGGTGAGGGGCCCAGGGTAGCGCCACCTGACTGAGCGAGTGCAGAGGGGAGCTAAACCAGAGCAGAGGAACTTTAGGTCTTGGAGTAAAGGACTGTTGTGCAGAACATTATGTTTGGGGACAATTGGTTCTACAGAGAACTAGTATTACTAGCTTACTAGAGCCAAACCAAATCCCTGCCCAGGAAATGGTCCGCTAACATGGAGGTTAAGTGTAAGCATCTCACGAACTCGTTCTGTAAACACCTGAATGCTGGCAGCACCAGCTGTGTGATGCTCTGGGGAGGAGATTATGAGGGAAAACGAACTTGCATTCACACAGATCACAGTCGACGTGCCTTGTGGTGAGTCAGGCCTGATGCTATAAATGATCAGACTGGCAATACTTTCCTTTTTTGAATAGATGCAGTTTTCTCAGTTTCTTGCTCATTTTGGTACATCTACAGCTCTGTCAGCTTTATTAGAAAAACACCGTTAGAAACCTCTGGATCACAACGTGTTTATCACAATGCCTGGGTTTGTGCTACAGGAGTGCTGGGTGGCATTTTCAGGCCACTGGGGTGGGGGCTTTCAAAGTTGGTTCTAGACCTGTCCACCAGTCATGTAAGTTTCATCTGGGGACTTGTCAGAAGTGTAAATTCTGAGGCCCCATTCCAGGGTCTCATTCCAGACAAACTGAGGCAAAGTTGGGGCAGATAAGTACGTATTTACCAAGCCTTGAGGCGGCTTGCCGCATGTTGTTGTAATTTCTCTCTAGAAGTCCTGCAAAGCACCATGTGCTCAGAGGCAGGGCTTTGGGGCGTGACTGGCCCAAGGACTCCTCAGTGGATGAGCTGCTGACGGGCTTAGAGCTAGATGTGACCTTGGGAGGTGGAGCCTGTGGGCGGAGGAGGTCTCTGGGTGCACCCTGGAAGGGTCTGTGGTAGCTCTCTCGCTGGCTGCTCCCCTTGCCTCCTTTCTGTTTCCTGTGGGCTATGCCCTGGCCAGCCGTTCTCTACCCTCCCCCCACACCTTGGAGTCGGCCGATTATGGACTGAAAGCTCCATAAACTGTAAGCCAAAATAAACCTCTCTTTTAAACTGTGGGTATCACATACTGTGTCTCAAGGATGAAGAACTGACTAAGACAAAAATCAAGTTTGAGAGCCACACACCAGAGCAATGCACTAGAGGCATTTCCTGCAGGGCCCTAAGGCAACCCGCAAGATTTCCCCAGTGCTCACTTATTCCCAGGGAATGACTCGCACATTTAGAGTATCCATCTAACCCAGCTTCTCCCCAGGGTAAGCACTTTTCAAGAATGTAAAAGGAAATCTTCCTTCCTCTTTGAAATGGCTTTATCTTAGCAGGCCATGCAAAGTCACGGCTGTCATTGCAGGGCAGTGTCCAGTGTGACTTCAGTGCTGAGTTAGGGCTCACGGCTCATCTGGAAGAAGAGGGTGGCCTTGTAAAGATGGAAGCGATGGCCTGAAGAAGCTGTCAGCGGGATGCAGATATGGTGCAAGCGGAGAGGCCACAACCGTTGGCGCCTATCTGAGAGGTACTCTGAAGTTGGTCCTTAGCAAAATGCCTCTCTCATCTTGCCCAAATGTGCTCAGCTCGGCAGAAGAACTCTGCAGACAAGGGGAAAAAGGCTGACTTTCAAAAATTAATTTCATTTAAAAAACTGTCTGTGCCTCTGCCCTGGACTTGTGGCTTATTTCATGCAATAAAAAAACCCTGCCCTTAATTAAAAATCGATAAAGTTAATAAACATATTTAAGTTAAAAGCCCAGTTTTATGAACTTCATTTTCCTGAACCTACTCCTTTAAAGCATGTTAAAATATTCATTATGAAATCCATTTTATTTTATTTTTCACCATCCATTAAGATTTCCTCCAAATTCCTATGGAATATAACTACAAATTTAAAGATGGGCTAGTGCCACTCTGGGTAGGCTCAGTAGTTTTTCTTGAGTCGTACCACAGTCTCTGGCCCATGAAGCATGCTTAAGATTTGTAAGCAGTGTCACCCCCACACAACAGCTCCGAAGCAGGGTGCGAGACCTAACCTCGGGAGATGGAGGGCACCCCGTGACCACATCCCCATGAGCAAAGCAGATGGTTGTCAGTGCAAAACCCTGACTTGTGTGTGCCTGGGGTGCTGGGCTTCCTGCACAGTGGGTTCCCGTTAATGAAATCGGATCATATTAGGGGCAGTAAAGCTGGAATGAAGCCACCCATTGGCTTCTCTGGGGTAATTCACTTCACTGCGGACTGCAACTGTATCAACGCCACTCTACTCATTTCTGAACAATTTCCGTCTCATAAAGGCAAAAATAAGTTTGTCTATCCTACTAATTGCATTTCAAATCATAGTAATTTGGAACTCAAAAAAGTAATACCTCTAACAATTGCTGATATTTATATGTTGCTTGACAGGTAAACAGAAATTGCCTGTTGGTTAAATAAATCCATTAGTCACAGAAGCCCTCAGTTTGAACAGCTTTTTCCCTCACTCACAGCACCAAAATTGACTCTCAGCTACAATAGGATGAGGCGGATCCCGAGTGTGCTTCGAGTCCCTGATGGATCCCATTACCTCAGCCCTCCGCACTGCACCCGTAATCACCGTCATTACAGTGCTTTATAAGCCAACAATACCCAAATAGCATCTCTTATACAGAGGCTTTTCAATCCCCATGAGGAAAGTTGGATAAATTCATGATTTCAAATGACTTTGAAGGGTTTCTTAGCCATCCTGGGGCAAAAGATGAAGTAGTGTAAGGCTATATTTATATCTGCCTTTCAGAATCTCTCCCTTCCTCTCTCTGTCTCTCTCCTCTCTGCCTCAGCTCTCATATCAGGCATAGCCTGACTTCAACTCCGAGTGAGAGGCAAATGGCTCCAAGTGATCTCAGTGAATGCTGTGTCTCCCAATTGGGATATTTAAATCCATAAGCTGAGTATCTTTCTTGAGTAGGCAATTTACTCACATAACATAAAATTATCAAATCCAAAATAAACTGTAGGATAGAACACAGAAATCATGAGTATTCTAAGGTAAAGCATAAGGCTCCAAAGAAGCACCTAATTAGATCCTGGACCTTCTGGTAGCATATTTATACTGTGATGGACACTTTAATAGAACCTTGGAAAGATTCTGGTCTAAAGGGTTATCTACTGATTACATCTGCATTGTATTAAGTCCTCCAATCAAAGAATGTGAATTTCAGGCCCTGAACTTCACAGGCAGCTGCTGATTTCCAAGAAAGGTGGCCTGGTTGGATTTATCATTAATATGAGAAGCAGTCCTTTGAGATGAGCACATCTCACAGAAGCAGAACTTCCTCAAGAGAAGCCACGCCCTTTCCTGGGCTTCGGTTCCTAAATGTAATGGAAAGATTCCATCTCTTGAATAGTCACTCAGCTATAGAAAGAGACTCAAAGGAAGTGATTCACACTGTTCTGTCTACCTTGACATCCCTGGTTCTTGAGGGAAAAAATGTCATCGCCAAGTTCAAATGCAGTTCTAGTGTGTTCAAATCTCTTTCTCAAGAAGGGGCCCAGAGAAGTCCACATGTTGCTAACTCTCACCTCGCAACCTCTGGATGACTTTCAGCTTCCAGAAACTGTCTTCTTACCCTTTCCTTCCTGGCTCCACCTAGGTCTAACTTTGCAGGGCATGACGGAAGCAGTCTACAAAGATATCTAGTATTGCTCATCAACTTCAAAACAGTCTAGATTGGTAGCACGCATGCTGAGAAAGGCTAGCGGTTACTCACTGACTTAGTGTTTGGAGAAAATCAGTGCATTCTCCTTAACTTTCCAGAGGAGATGATGAAAATGCTTCCTCAGCATCACCTTTTCCTCTTTTCTGCCTCTGAACAAAGTCCAGTGAGGATGAGGTGCTTGGGTTCTAGCACCATCTTTGTGGCCAAGAGGAGAAAGGGTGAATGTTTGCAGTGATGTTTGCAGTGATGCAAAGGTCAGTAATGACCTTAAAGGGCACGGAGTTGCTGAACTCAATCCAGAGCTCTCCCTCACCTCAGGTAAAAAGTCTTCTGTTTCAGTCTCTTATAGTTAGGCATTATTATACAGAAAAAGTATCCTGAAAAACAGAACCCAATTCTTGGCTCTGCCAAACGCTGGCTCCTTGTACTAGGAGAGGTCCATACGCATCAGATTCTGATGCAAGAGGATGTTGAGGGTTGCCAATCCCATTAGCTTTGCCCATGGAAGAGAGCTCCAGAGTTACACTGGGGGAAGCTCAAAGCTCCCTGTGTGTATATAACCTAGAGAAATGCTGTGACTGGCTGCAGTTCATGGAACTTACAGATCAGGGAGTTTTTCCATCTGGACTCTGTTTGCCATTGTGCATAAATCTGGGGGAAAGTATCACTGTAGTTTGGCTTTTTGTTGACGTTTGCACATTCCTTCAATTTGAATGTTTGCAGGGAAATGCCTTTCAGTGCTCAAAGACCTCGTGTGCATGTGACATGACAAGAGCAACAGCTGTGAGACATGTCAGTGCAACAGGAACTACCGGCTCCAAACTGGATGGAGTCTGGAGGGAAGCAGAGGGGACAGAGATGGGAAGAAGAGACTCCTGGGTTGCCAAATCACTTAAAAATAAAACCTTTGAGCTGGGTGTGGTGGTGCACACCTGTAATCTCAGCACTTGGGAGCCTGAGGAAGATCACTGCTGAAGGAAAAAGTTTTAGGCCAGCCTGGGCTATATAGTGAGTTCTTGGCCAGCCTGAAATAATAGCAAGACTGCCTCAAAAAAACCAAGTAAATGAATAAATAAAATCCTTATGTGTATCAGCACTTTATTCTTTTTTTTTTTTTTTTTTTTTTGGCGGTACTGGGGATCAAACTCAGGACCCTGCACCTGCTAGGCAGGCGCTTATTCCACTGAGCTATATCCCCAGCCCCAGCACTTTATTTATAAAGTGGTTTCAGCTATGCACACCTCAAAGAGGCTTCTCAGAAGTGAACTTGTACAGGTGAAAGAGGGCCAGGATGGAACCCACTGCACCCAGGGGACTGGTAGGAGATGCTCTGCCTCGGGACACCAGGCAGGCCAGGTACCTTCAGCCACTCCTGTTCAGAGTAAGGATTAATGTAGTGGGGGAAAATGCCAGGGTAGATGAACATGTATAGGGTTTTGTATTTGGAGTATCCCAGGAAAATCTTATTTTCAATATATACCTGTGTTTTTATTAGCTTACAAGATAAATTTCATTTTACAGTTGCTTATGAGAGCCACAACATGATTTAATGTTTAGGGTCTTTAAGCCAAACATGAATTTCTGGCCGTATTCCATATTTACCAGCCCTGTTTATCACAGGAAGGGGCCAGCCCGGAAGCAGATTTGATGGACATGGCCCGTGTCTCTGATGATCTTACACAGAATTTGGTGTTGCAAAAAGAATACCTTTGTTCTGCAGCCTCTTGATTGCCCTCTGTTGCATGCTGCTTATTCTTTGCTTTGATTCCAGCAAAAGCAGCAACGGGGAAAGTAGGCAAATGCACTTCTCAGAGTCGCTTCTCTTTCCCTCTCCTTCTTATGCCCCTACCCCACTGCCACACCAACAGCGTTCCTTTGAAAGTACTCCATGGTTCCAGCGCAACCTGCGGTCCTGTTCTCTGGCAGCGTCTTCTCATGAATCCAATCAAAACCAAATTGGCAAAACAACAGCAGAGCCAGGCAAAACAAACCCGGAACCCAGAGAAAGGGCCGAGCGCGTGCAAACAGCTCAGCGGAGCCGCTGCCGCTTGAGGGCGCTGTGGGGACTCAGAAACGCCAGCTCCATGCAGCCTCCAGCGTGCTGGATTCAGGACCCGGACAGCCTTTCCGGCTCATTTCTGTATTCAAGTCATTGCGCGGGCAATGAGACAGCCTCTTAGAGGACTTTTGTGTCCTGTGAAAAAGAAGACTGTTGCTTTATAAATGTTTGCAGTGCTCTCAGAAATATTAAAGTCAGGCCAATAAATGAACCATCACTCTGCTTTCTCATTTATTGAGGAATTGGATGTTGCAGGAGGGGGAAAGCTAAAAAAAAGAGCTACATTTCATCGGGCAGAGCAGACACGTCAACCAAATGGATTGATGCAAAAAAACAAAAAAAACCAACTGTTGCTCTGAAGAGACCCTGCATCACCTTCAGCCTTGTTTTACCCAGGAGGCCAGTGTTGGGTGGGACACACACCTGCCAGTGCGGATGTAAGGGAGGCCAAGGGGCTCCTTGGTGGCGGTAGGCCTGACTTCCAAACAAGCAGTATTTTTTTCTAATAAAAAAAACTGTGTTTACTTAGAAGCATTCAGAATGTCAACAAAACAGCTGCAACTTTTTATGTTGCGGTTACAGAGTGGTATTCAGCTAACAGAACAATTATTTAATAGAAGCTGCATCAGAGACAGCTGAAGATGACAAACCGCCATCCCCCTAGGTAACTAATTGTGCTGTGCGCCAACCAGAACCTGCTTTACATTTCCACGCCAAGTTACGACCCCATACTGTACCAGGCAAGGTCAGTGGCTACTGAAAATACCACCAGGATGGGGATAGCTAAAGACACATTTGGTAGTGCGTTAACAATATGTATTTAAAAAGACACTGTACATTTTAAAAACAAATCTTACACAGCCTTACATTTTAATTATTTTCTTCAAAAGGAGTGCATTGGTGCTGGGGTGTTAAATGCTTTATAAACAAGAAAAAAACTGCGCTACAACCACCTTACTCCTCCTCCTCATATTCATCATCACCCTCTTCACCCTCCTCCTCTTCCTGCTTCTTCTTGCTTTGCTCAGCCTTGACAGCTCCCGTTTTCGCTGCATCAGGTCTTCCTGTCCCTCGGGAGGCAGAGACGTCCTTTTCGTACTTCTCCTTCAGCCTGGCAGCCTTCTTGCATGGCTGCCTGTCTCCTGCCACAGCTTTACTCCACATTTCTCCCGGTTTCCTTGCAATGTCACCAGTGGAGAGGCCGGGATGCCCCCCTTTGATTTGGGGGCGATACTCAGAACAGAACAAACATAAGCCTGAAGGAGGCCTCTTGGGCTCCCTGGGAGTCTTGAACTTGTTTTCTGTTTTCCCTTTAGAAGGAATACGTTTTCATTTCTCGTTCATAATGAACATTGTCCGCCTTTGCCATGTCCTCAGATTTTGCTTTCTCTAGCAGACATGGCCTTCCTCCTCTCTGAGAGCTTCTTAGAAAACGCTGAGAAGTAAACAGAAGCATCTGGGTGGTTCTTCTCGTGCTCCTCTCGGAAAGTTTGCACAGCGAATGCATATGATGACATTTTGCCTCTCGGCTTCTTAGGGTCTCCTTTGCCCATGTTTACTTGTTTTCCTCAGCGAGGCACAGAGTTGCCCAGTGCCCGTCCAGCTCTCAATTCCCCGGTGCTGTCTCTGTGGAGCTGCAATGGCTGTCAGGGCCCAAACAAGCAGTTCTGAGGGTGGACTGGCTTATTCCACCTACTTCTTCTTACCAAATAAAAAGATATTCAGAGGAAAGAGGCAGTACTGGGATAGCTGACATCCTCTGAGGAGACAGGAAATAAACGCAGGACACTGGCCACTGGGCCGGTGGTCATGTCTGAGCCTGTCTTCTTGGAGAATATGCACTTTCTGATTCTTAAAAAGTTGTTGACTCACTTGGTAAAACAGCTTTACAACTACTTTTTTAAAAAACATATGATTTCCTACAAACAGGCAGTGGATCTAGGGAGCTGGGCTGTCCAAGGCCCCTCGGGTGCCTCCAAATGACCTGAATTACTGCAGGTCCACCTCCAACCCATCAAGGGCTTCACTGAAGAATGATAATGGATTCCATTTTGGAGTAGTTTTACACTTACACATTTTGCATACATCATCTTAATAATTGTAAAAGCCCTGTCCTATAGGTAATAGAGAATTCACCACTCCCAGGTCGCTCTGAGTGCTATACCATGTAGGGAAAACCCAGGAATCTTCTGCACAATTTCTCAGTTATGGTAATCAGTCACTTCCTGGTAGCACATTCCAGGAAGGTGTGAAATTGAATTTCCAACTGGTATAATTATGGCCTTAACCTCAACACCCAGCGCTAAAGCCCCTCTCTTGGTGAGGTCCTCCATGACGTCTCAGTCTTCCTGGTCTTGCTGATTCCACATTACAGCCACCTGTCTTATCAAGCGCATCTCTTTGCTTAAAGAGATGTGTTCATTTAGCCATGCAATGTGCATTACGGAGCATTTACCACAGCTGCCCACGGCTTAGCTAAGTTCTCAAAGAAGAAGCGATGTGTTTGGCTGAGGCTCATCTGAGGAACTCTGTGGCATACAAAGCAGGAATTTCAATGAGAAGAAAGTTCATCAAAGCCACACTTATCTCCAAAGAGCCTTCACAGAAGCGGTAGGGTAGAACACAGCATCCTGAGGTCTATCAGGAGTGGCTCTGGTCAGTGACCACGGAGATACCAGCAATATGAAGACGCCTGTTACTCACAGCAGTGCCTCTCAGGAACTGTGGACTATCGCCTGCTGGTCAGCCCTGTGAGCCATGAAGTGTTCACATAGGATTTTAGTGAAAACTCTGAGAATACAGGCTCCCTGAGGGGAGGGACTACTGCCACCTCCTTTACCATCTGTGACCCATACCTGTCACTGTGCCTGAACATAAAAGGGACAAGAAATATCTGTTAAATGATGAATGCGGCTGTAACAGCAATAGCAAAATCATGGAGGCACACCTTGGTCCAGAGCACGTGAAAGAGGCGGTGTTTTAACACCATCTCCCTGAGTTTACCACCGTCTATTTTACATAGGGGAGAATCTGGTGGCGTCTAACATCCTAGATTCCTGAGGTAAACATAGGCAAATGGTTTTCATGTCAATCCAGAGAAACATTTGGGTATTTGTGTTATTAACGGACAATTCTGCCGCGGAAATATATCATTCAGGAAAAGTACTCCATGCACAGGACTGGGTGGCCACAGTGGGCCCCCCACCCCCATGACTCCCAGCAGCCTTCAGGGATAAACAGATCTGCCACTCAGGGCAAGCTTAACAGGTGGAGAGGGAAGGGCTTACTTTTAAACATTTCACTGTCAAGGCCATTTAGCTCTAAAAAGATAATCAAAGATGTATCTAAGAGAAACTAGCATTACACAATGTCATTTATAAAGTCCCCCAAAGTGGTTATCTATCCAAAACAGGTTAATATGTAAGCCAGTTAAAGAATGCTTCCAGGGTTAGAATTACTTCATGTGACATGTACATATGTACTACACAGATATAGACACAGATATATAGATATAGACATGTAATTGCTTATTTATAAACACGATAGGTCATGTTTCTTATGATATTAGTATATGACTTGATTTGGATTTTTTTTTTTTAGTACTTGGAATTGAACTCAAGACCTTACACTTGCCAGGCAGGCACTTGTGGCATTGAGCTATATCCCCAGCCTAGTATGTGATTTTAAAGAAAAACTTCAAGATACCATGCTGTGGGTGATTTCTTAAGTACATAAGGCAGGATGTCCTTCAAAATGTGTCCATAAAGGTCTGAATGTTTTAATTATTTATTCACTCATTTATTCAGCACTTAATTTATTTTTAATTATTAAGCACTGTTTTTAATTCAAGCACCAGGGATTCTTTAAAAAATACTCTATAAATATTTGCTCAAAGGACTGCCTGGGAAGCCCTAAAATATACATGTGGCTCCAGGCTTGTGCCTCCAGGGATGCCTGCCCTGTGGTCTCGGGAGACTTCTGCTATCCATGCCAAGCCACAGCTCTGCCCAAGTAAACCCTTTAAGATAGTGGTGGAGAAAGCAAATTCACAGAATTTAGCAAGCTGAAAGTTGCTCTCCACAGCAAATCAGCCATCTCATTTCTGGTTCCTGAGGAAAATGTCTTCCCACAAAGCTCAAGGCTGCTCTTCTGTGTTATACCCACTGGTTTCAGAATTAACACGATTTTTCTATCAGTCTAGGGATTTTCAAATGTCTGCATGAAGACTCGTGCATCACAAATCAACTCTGAATTAGAGGGATGCAACAAAATGATATCATAGATTTGAATATCATCCACAAGTGAATTTGGGTACTATTCACAAATAACTTAGCTTCTTGTTATGGTTCTTATCTAGATGTCCCTCAAGGCCTCAGGCACTCACTGGTGGGCTTGGGGAGGGGACTGGATCACGGGGGTGTGATATGCACCAGTGGGTCTGTCCACTCATGAATTTATGACAGATGTGCTGTCAGGAAGCAGGCTCTGGTCAGAAGAGGTGGTCACTGATAGCATGGCCTGGAAGCCTTTGTCCCTTGTCACTCCTTCCTTCACTCTCTGCCTCCCAGAACATACATCCTGGGTGAACAGTGCGGCATTAGGCTTAGAGGGGGCACAGTTCTGCCACCGTGCACCTCACCACACACAAACAGTCTTCCTGGACAGCAAGAGACTTCCGGTAAAACTCTGATCAGTAACCTTCTTCCCTAGTGGGCAAATCTCTCTTGCTTAAATGGATGCAGCACTTCCCACAAGGTTGGCCATCTGCTGTCCATCTCCACCCTTACTTCTTGGAGAAGGAGACATTATTCCTGAGGTATGGCATGCAGATGAACCGTCTGAGGAGTTGGGTTCTTTCCACATCTCAGCTGACTGTGATGAAGGCCGTGGATGACCTCACAAAGGACACGACAAAAACCCCAGCACATCCCCTCAACATTGCTGCAGGTGACATATCTGAAGTTTGGTCTTCACTGGGAAATGCAGATAGCATGCACTGCCCAGGGCTGTTCAAAAGAATAAACAAACTATTACCAAATGTTTTGCACACACATCTCACTTGGGCCAGGTCACTCCTGTTCTTTCCACAGGATTTCAGTTAAGTTCCAGTAAATTCACATTTGTAATATGGTCTATTCATTTTTTAAAATATGTTAGGTTTTCTAAGGTCCCTAACATCAAGAAGAGCTGCTCTCCTATATACCTCCATGAAGCTAATAAATATATTGCATTGAAGACATCAAAGGACAAATGGTATTACTATGTCCTTGCTCCATGGCAATGATCTACAGATGCAATCTTTGTGGGTCTCTGTGGATGAGACAAGATTTTAAAGCATTCTGTCTCTATATCTGTTATAAGTTCGAGCTTCTGGATGTTTTCATGTGTTCTGTATAGCTATTCTAGGTGTGATCAAATGGATAAATGCCTCTCTGGATAGAGGCAGAATCCTAGATTATCAGTTCACACACATGGACTCCCCATATTAAAGCTGGATGTCTTAATTCTCTGCTGCCACCATCAACATCATTATAAGTAATTCCTGCAAGGAACAAACAGATTTTTATACTCTGATGCAGGACAGGAAGGAGATGAAATAAATTATTAGTCTAAAGAAGATATTACTTAAGGCTTGTGCTACTGGTTCATTATCTGTAATGAATGAAATGATTCACATAATTTAACATGGAAATCCAAAGTGATTATTGAATTATAGTTTTACTGCTATATATGAAAGGTGATGAATTATAGAGTGCAACTTATACACTTTATTTATTTTCAAATCTTAAATTGACTCTATTGCATGACTATACCATAATTCTTTCTAATGAAGCCTTTCCACACTGTTATTCAGAGATGGTATAGAAGGATCCATTGTTCACTGAATCTAATGACAGCTGGTGATCAATTTCTTCATGGAGTAAGGGTAAACACAACACCTGAGCAAAACAGACCCCAGAAAAGACCCCTAATGTCAGAAACTCTCAGAGCACAGAAGCTGCTGGATTCAGGGTGGCTCAGGATTTCGTGAAGGATCCTCTGCAGAAATCAACACCAAGGTGCAGGGGTGTGGGAGCCATGGGCATCTTGTACCTCGTGAAAAGTCAGCTTGCTTAATTGGATTAGACAGGAGTGAGACTTGAGCCAATGGCTAACACTGACCAGATGAGATGATGGGTTAATGTTCCCAACTTTCTGTTGGTATAGCTTTTAAGGCAAAAGCACCCTGTGAATGGGTGATGCAAGGAAAAGGAGACAGAGACGTAGTGTAATTGAGAGGACCCCAATGTCAACAGGTACCCAAGGAGACCCAGACAATGTCCAGGCACATGCAAGGATGTCCTTGTCCTTGGCTGGTTTCATGGATTTAGATCACATAAAGACGGTGTTATGTTGTGCTGATTGTTGATGTAACAGTGGCTTAATGATTCATGCAAGTAAAAAGAGAAAGGTTGTAAACTTCATGCTATGAATATTCTACAATAATAATAATGGTGACAATGAAAACCATAGAAACAAGGTGCTGCAGAGCCAAATGGTGAGTATAAAGCTCCAAAGCAAATTATAATTGGAGTCAAGTTGAAAGTTGGCTGAAAGGCACCATTGATCTTAACAGTGAAACACAGGAGCTGGGGATATAGCTCAGTGGAATAAGCGCCTGCCTAGCAAGCGCAGGGTCCCGAGTTCAATCCCCAGTACCGCAAAAAAAAAAAAAAAAGAAAAAAAACAGTGAAACACAAGGACATGCAAGGAAGGCAGGGAGGGAAAAGAGGAGAAACATCCATGATTTTGGTCAAGGGCTGGGGCTGCACAAAATGGAATCATGGCACCAGCTGTGGTGTGCGGAGGGGACAAAGGTGAGGCCCATACAGACCCACTTCGTCTACCTGGGTGACCTTAACAAGGTCTTACACCTTCCTGGGGGTTCAGCAACTCAGACATAAATTCAAGAGTGGAACAACTGACTACTTGGGGATTTTAGACTCTAAGCTTTGTGAAACATACTATAAGCAGCAGAACACCTTCCTTAGAATGAAAGGTTTTGATACCTGTGTCTATAGATAAAAATAATAGGTTATGCAATTTTGGGGAAACAGCCAGCTCGTCTTGACAACAACTGTATTATAAAAGTCTGGGTTATTGAGTGACTTAATAGGCCATCATCTGATACAGCTACATACAACTGCTAAAACTGTAGAATTCACATTATTCACAGCAAATATCTCAATGACCTTTCTACTGGAGCCACCATGGCAGAAATATTCTGCTCAGTGACTCTACAAACATGGGTTGTGTGATGCCTAGACATGAGCTCTAATACATCAGTTCTATTCAAATCACAAAGTCATCTAGAAGATGTAGGTCCTAGAAGGACCTGCAGAAGTGGTTGTTTGTCATAATAACCATGTCTCTTGCTCCTGTCTGTCCTAGAGTGGGCACAGAGGAAAATGAGGTATTTTGTGCTAATATTTCAGATTTGTATTGTTATGGCTTGTGTCCAGATGTGTCCCTAAAGCCTTATGTAGTCATAGGTTGAGCTTTTTCACAGGTGGCTGGATCTAGAGTGTGTGATACTGGGATTAAGGGTGTGTGATTACTAAATCAGTCCACTGATTGGTTTGGCACTGCCCTAATCCTGATAGCCTACATATAATATACAAGACACAAAGAGGCTCGTCTTGTCTTTTGCTTGCTTTGCTATATTCTTTGCCATGAACTATTTTCCTCTGCCTTGTGCCACCCTGCCTTGGAGCCAGCTGATTATGGACTGAAACCTCCACAAATTGTGAGCTAAATAAATCTTTCCTCTCTTAACTTTGGGTGTTGGGTATTTTGTCTCAGCAACATGAAAAATAACTAAGACACATATTAAAGTCCTCTTGGGCTTGAAGAAAAGAATTATGGTCATGGACAAATTCTCTCTTTTCTAGAAAAACAATCAACCAAGGAATACGGGCAACTGTTGGCTCTAGGTATAGAATTGTTAGGTTGACAAACCCAGCTGCACCCAAGAAACATGGGGAGAGAGCCGCTGTAGGCACATGGTGACATCTTCATGGGGAAGATTTAGAGCCTTGCAGCAAATTCTGAGACACTGTGGGTGATGTGAAGAATGACTGGTCCTCAGCCAGGTTATGAGGCCACTATAGCCAGGCACCCTATTCTATATTGGATTTAAATAAGAATATTGATGGCAGCTACAGGAGACATTGGAGATGATTCAGTTTGACTTTCTTTGTAAAGACACAAGGACACAGTTTCAGAATGCAAGAGATTTTTCTCCAGAGTTGAATCCCAGGGCAAAGTAGAGAAAGAGGCGGGGGACAGAGACAGACACAGAGAGAAAGACAGAGAGACAGAGACAGAGACAGAGTGAAGGGAGAGGGAGAGATGGGGCATTTTTGTAAGTACAGAATTCTGGGGACAAGAAAGAAGGTTGACAATTACAGCTGATTCATCTACAAAGATAATACAGCTATAGTAGTATCATCACAGGCTTAGAGCCCCAGAGGCAGGACCTCTGGACCCAGGCTCTACCTCTGTCTCTTGTGGGGTCTTGGGCAACTGATTTAGTGATGCTAGGAAACAGTACAGGGAGTACTGGCCTTGATGCACAGAAGCCAGCTGTGATCAGCAGCACTGTTTCCCAGCTTAGAACAGCCCTGAGATGCAGGACTGTATGAGGCAGCAAAAGCAACTCCAGGGTCCCACAGAACAGAATAAAGTCAGTGGTTAGGATCAGGGCACAGAAGATGGGTGAAGTCCAAAAATTTAAGAAAGATAAAGTAAATCCAAACCTTGTTTTCTCTACAGAGGAAAATGAAAGAAAAAGAATGAACCCCTTGTTCAATACGGTGAAGCCAGTATTACTATCCTCAGAATCCTGTAGTTTAAATTCATAAGCTAAGGTCTATCAGATTACAAAGAAAATGTATTACTTTGAAGCACAGCTCCATATCTTTAAATATATAAATAAAATAGATTTATATTGCTTAATTAATGATTCATAATACAATACATAAAGAATAGGCAAGTTAAAGTGAATTGTTATTTTAAGTATTTATCAGTGTCACGACCATTTTGCTCAGCTCAGTTAACAATATTTAACAGTGGAGTTGTCTTGGATGGGGATGTATGCTTCCTCTGGACATTCAATTCTGGCTTTTGTCTTCTGATGGTTATAAAAATGGAACTCCTTTTGAAGGCAGATGATCATAAGCAAGGCACATTTATGTGTCTTACTCTGTAAGGAAAAGAGAGGTAGTACCCAGAAATGCATTTCTGGACATCTGCCCCTGTCCCTGTGCTATGAAAATATTTGTAATTTCTGCTGGTCACAGGTTTTGCCGAAACTACCATGGCTTTGCCTGCAGGCACACTGAAGGGCAGCTATACTCTGACTAGTGTTCATGAAGAGAACTGTGACTTTTTCCTCTTTCAGCCAAGGCCATGGATCTTGGGTCCCCATATTAAGAAGTCTCTCCCACTGCCTGCGATGAGAAAAGTTCAGTCTGGGGATGAAGGCAAAACTTCCTTGAATCTTATGATTTAGGGGCATCAACAGCAGGGAAATTTCAAGCTCAGGATTTTCCTTCAAAAGCCCACTTCTATGCATCTTCAGTGAGCAAAACCCGTTAAACCCACATGTATTGTCCTTGCATCCTGGGGGCTGGGGTTTGAAGGAGCATCCAGTCTAGGGGCAAAGTGGACTGGATAGTGTACAGCCCACAGGCCATGGAGGCAAAGCCCCTGCAGTGACATCCTCAGGACACCCAGGAGGCTGGGAAGGGCATGGGCTACCCAGTTTATATACTAACAGTGTGGGACATGTGGGTACCCCAAATACTTCAGGGCTGGCAAGTTGACAAAACAGAGACAACCACTTCCAGGGGGAAGTTTGGCCACCAGGGGCTTCTAGACAGGGCACTGTCCACGGAGCTGCTAGAGGATGGGGTGAGAATCTAGGTGCCCAAAAGCAGAGTTCATCCAGGACATGTAGCTACCAAGGACCAGACCTGGGGGAAGCTGAGGAAGGAGCCTAGACACCTGCCCAAGGGCAAGGTTAGGTCTGTAATGTGGTGTGTGAGCCAGCTTCTCCTGTCTGGCCAGTGTGACCCCAGAGGTGATGTTTCACATAACCCTGGAGCAGTGCGGAGTGTGTGGGTAGCTCTACAACATGCCCAGGTACATAATGGTGATCCAACAATCAGCTAAATGTTTAAATTAAAAAAATTATTACAGTAAAAGACACACTGTCACTAACCTCCCTCAAACTACTCTGTGCTTTGCACACACTTAACGCACTGTCCTTGCCACTGTCTGAAGCAGTTCTGCTAGTCCTCTTTCCTGAGTGTCTACATGTGGTGTGACAAAAAATATAGGGAATGTTGCTGCTGAACGCCAACCAACAGAAAGGCAGGCTTGTAAAAACAAGGTGGTGTCCTAACCACCTTATTTACCAGACCTGGCACTGAGAGACTTCTGGCTCTTCTCCAAAGTGAAAGTGGCCATGAAAGGTAAACATTTTGAATCAGTTCAGGACATTGAAGCAGCCACCACAGTGCAACAAAAGGCATTCAGGAAAGGAGACTTCTAGAGCCACTTCAGAAAGTGGTAAGGACAGTGGGATAAGTGTGTTTGAAGGAAGGGGAACATTTTGAAGGGGATTCATGGCAGTGTGTCTTTTACCACAACAACTTTAAATATTCTAAACTTGCAGTGCAGCTTCGGATCACAGCTCTGATCCTAAAGTGGTGACACCCTCCCCAGCAGTCTCTGGAAGGTCTCAGAACATCAGCGTCACAACTTTGAGCAGGACTCGGTTCCCTCATTCATGGGAGAATGTTCTCCCCTCTCCCCAATGTCACCTGCCAAGTCTTCTGAGCAGGGCTGCAGAGAGGGAAAGTAATTCACCATATCTACCATTGTGTTGTTTTTGTTAGGAAGATGTGGATAGCATTAGAAAAACTATAGATCAGGGCAGAGAAGGAACCAGGGGCCACAATCCCTAGTTTCTGACACAGGCAATTTCTAATCCACCATTGTGCTCTTCTAAGGAAAAAAACCAGCATGGAGACTGTAAGTCTCGATACACTGTGTCAACTTGAGAAGTTTAGAAGTTTAACTAAAGGACTCAGCAGGGTGCTGAGGTCTTAACTTTTTAAATATCCTGAGCATCTGCAAGAGGAAGTGGGGGGAATCAGGGAGGGGATGGGGTGGGGGCTACCGCTGCCCTAGGTGGGGTGGTAGCCTGCTTACAATATAAGGGAGGGAAGAGCCTTGCCCCCCACTCCACTTTTGCTCTTGCTGCTTTTGCTGTCTTCCACCATCATGAACTGTTGCCCCTCAGCCATGCCAACCTGCCTTGGAGCCAACTGATTACAGACTAGAACCTCCACAAACTGTGAGCTAAATAAACCTTTCTGTCCTTAATTTTGGGTGTTGGGTATTTTATCTCAGCAAGGTGAGAAAAGTAATTACCAGAGTCAAATAAAAATGGCCCCATCTCTTTTTCAAGATGGAAATAGAACACACAGGTGAAACATACTTTCAAAGCAAAACTCCCTCCAACATCCAGTGCCACTGGAACCCCCACCATCTTTCTACGTAATGCTCTCTTCGGATCCCCCCTTTCTTCTATGAGATGCACATTGAAACCCGAATTTCTTGAGTTTAGAAACTGTGAACATGCCCATGTGCATGTACACGTATTTTCCCCATTTTCACTTTAGCGGGATTAACGATTGGCATCTTTACTGCAGATTCTCCTCTTTGCAGAATGTCCTCATGGAGGGCGATCACAAGGTCCTTGAAATTATGAAACAGGTGCACTCAGAGTTTCAGATAATGAGGCAAACCCATGGGGCTTGTTTTGGGGAGTCCTCATGAGTGGTATTAGCCCTTGTAAGAGGGATCCCAGAGGGGTGCCATGTCCCCTCTGCCACCTGAGGACACAGTGAGGAGACACTACCTACGACCAAGGAGCAGGCCCTCATCAGATCTGCAGGGGCCTCAGTTTTAGACATCCCGCCTTCTGTTGGTTCCACATCACCTGCCTGAGGGTTTTTAAGGACAGCAAGCTGTGCAATTCCAGGGGAATTGGGGAAGGGTCCCAAGTAAAGGTCACTCCAGGTGGAGCCACATCTCAGGAGGAAGGACCATTGCAGCAGGTCTTGGGCAAGAGAAGGGAGAGAGGACAAAAGTCTCAAATATAGAATTCTGTCCAACAAAGTGGGAGAGGCATGCCTTACACTGAGAACGCAGGATGGACTGCAGGGAAGGTGGGGGCGGGGCAGAGCAGGCACAGAGTCACCTGGAAACAAGACCCAATTAACCTCCAAGAGCGAGCAGGCTGAGCCGGAAAACAGAATCGCACTGGTGTAAAGGTCATAGGCCTGAGATCCTTGATACTTTGGACAGGAAAATGTTGCTAACCTGCATGGGCTCTGTGCTTCACAAATGAAATATATAGAGACATCATTTGCCTCAGACTGAGACACGTGTTCAGAAGAGTGAAAGACTGTGTGTATCGAGTCTTTTTTGCTCTCAATAAATAGCAAAAAAGCAAAATGACTTGAAATGCTAGACCTTTGCCAATAAGAAGATAGTGTCATGAAGGAAATTTAATCAGATTTCAGGAAAAGGAGAAATATCAAAAATAAATAAAAAGCAAGCAATTAGACCAAATATTTAGGTTAGGGTCTACACAGCTGCAGGGTTGAGAGATGTTTATTTAGAGTCCAAAGTACAATGCGTCAAATGCAGATTTCAAGGAGGGAGGCAGGTAAGCCACACTGACAAGATTTATGACCACAAAAGAGCAGAGGATGTAACTGTACAGAGAAAGGCATTTTCTTTTCTGATGGTGCTACTGCAAGAGCCAAAATTATTCAACAACATCTAAGTTATTTGGCAGAAGAGCAGATGGAAAACATTCCAGCTGGCATAGAAAAGGGCAAAAAGTACTGTGGATAGGAGAAGAGGCAAAGTGTACCAAGGGCAAGACAGTCTGACCTGCAGCAGACGTGACCACAGAGCTGAAGGCCCTGGTAGCTACCTGGGGCTCCACACACATACACCTGTGGTCACCAGGTTCTCACTACAGAAGCTCACAGCTACTGCGCGTGACAGGGAAGGTGGGGGTGGCATGCTGTCCACTCACCGTCTCTCTCCTGGCCCCCTCAATCCCTGTTTTGTGGAGGATGGGAAGGGCCAGTCACTGTCAAGACACTCCCATGTTACTTGAAAACCACTGCTCTTAAGTAAGACCTGGGAAAACAAGCAAGTTAACAATTTGCCAAAATGTTCAAAATAATAGAATCATTGTGAGGATTCAGACATAGTTATTAGTTCATAAGAATTCCCACAAATTCTTTTTGACCCCCTGGGGTTAGAAGTATGAGAGAGCAGTGTGGGAAGAATTATTTGCTAAGATGCTGTATTTGATTTATATTTTTTAAAAGTAATCATGCTATGTTTAAGGAACTCCCTCATCATCATTGAATTTCAAAGCTTTTATAATGAATCAGTTGGGTGTTCTTTTCTTAAACCACACAAGGAAACACAGGAGACTGCCTTTGCTAACCTTCTCTTTATGCCTCAGATTCTGATTTAGTATTGATTTCCATTCAAGTGGACCCCAAAGAGAAATCTCATGTCTTCATAAAATACCATAATTAAAAGTGATTTTTAAAATGAACTAGCACTGAATTCATTAACCAGTAGGAAAACAGACCTAGGTGAAAGATAGGAGAAAGGCTGGGGCAGATTTTGTGATGAGGTCATAGTGCCTTTTGGTGAGGTTTGGACAGTTTGAATGTGTCCCACGAGGGTTCGTATTAGAAATCAACTCTGACCTTGACTTGTGGCTTCCTGTGTCACCATTTGATGGCTCCACCCAATCCCACTCCCACCACCAGTATCATAGCAGTATCATCCCCCACAAGGTCTCCACAGAGCCCAGCCAAGGCCACTACCAGGGTCCTGAACCTCCAGATTTGTGAGCTGAAAAAACTTCTTTTGTTGACAGGGAACCCAGAATCAGGTATTTCACTGTAGTGATGGAGAAAGGATCAACCCAGCTTCACTATTTTATACCAGGTTCCTGAGTCTCATTCCCCTGTTGGAGACTCAGAAAGAAATGAAATATTTAGTTCCTTTGTTTTACCCAGTTAAATTCACCAGTGACACTTGGACAAATAGTGTCCATAGATCACTACTGTCTTCAGATGGAGAAATGAATGATACCTTTCCACCACCATCCTCCAAAAAAGATCCCTTTAGTGTAGACCCTCATGCCAGCCCAGTTTTCCATGTTCTGGTTGGCACCAGGCTCTTCCTTGGCCTCTATGTGCCAGCAAGTCCCTTACCTTCTCCAGGTCTCAGATCCAATCTCTGCTCCATGTTGGGGTCCTGGAAACCAGCCCTGAGCTTCAATGTCACTAGGACTTTAGGACTCAGAAAAACCCACCTTTTCAGTTTATCCTTACAGCTTTGGCACATTACAGCAAGAGGACACAGGAGAAAACCAGAACAAGCAAAGTCTAGGTGAGCCAGCATGAGCTCCCAGGCATCCCTTGCTAGTGGAACTTCTGGCCACAGTGAGTCTCCCCAGAAACCATGTTACCAATTGCAGGAGCTCTCTCAGGTCTGGGTGCCCACAGGTTTTGAGGGTTGGTCACATAACTACACAGCACCTACCCAAGTGACCTCAGCTACACCTATTACCCTAGAGCAATGATAACGAATCTATGGCACAAGTGTTACCTGTTTTTCTAAGTCAAAAGATGTTAATACATGAGTTTTTTCTTGTAAAATAAAACCTCAGTATTCAAGTTTAGTTGCAGTGTTGGCACTTTGCAATAAATAAGTAGATTTGGGGTTGCACTTTGGACACTCATTGCTGGCCATCACTGTGCTGGAGAATGCAAGCATTCACCATAAGTCACACTGTTAAGGGGAGCTATCTGACCAAATTGGTTTCATGTGACCCAAGGATTCAAGCATACAGAAAACAGCAAACAAACAGAGACCCAAAATGTTCTTATTGATCCAAACATTCCAACCACTGGTAGCTAATTTCCCAATCCTGAAGACAGACCCTTCCTAGGATGAGCAGAGACTTTCTGCCCTAGGGATTGAATTCAAGGCCTTCACCCTGAGCTCCATCCCTAGCCCTCTTTACATTTTAAAATTCGAGACCAGGTCTTACCAAATCACTGAGCTGCCCATACTGGGCTTGAGCTTGTGATCTTCCTGTCTTAGTTGTCCAGAGTGCTGGGATTAAAGGCCCACACCACCATTCCCAGCTCTAAGCAGGCACCGAGCAAGCCAGGGCTACTCAACAAGCCCTTCCCAGTAGAGCATACATTTCCTTTCCACGGTCA
This sequence comes from Dinomys branickii, assembly GCA_004027595.1. Classification (NCBI taxonomy): domain Eukaryota; kingdom Metazoa; phylum Chordata; class Mammalia; order Rodentia; family Dinomyidae; genus Dinomys; species Dinomys branickii. Next base: position 179,279 of record PVLD010000775.1, read on the forward strand.
AAAAAGAGCTCAAAGACTTCAAACTCTTATGACTTCAATCTAATGCATAGAATGTATTTCACACAGCAGCCCCATAAGAGTACTACAAGTATATGGATAACACAAAATTCCAAGCCACAACAGCTCATTCCACTAGTGACTTTGACTGGACAGAGTTTCTATTGCATTTTATTTGCTTAAGCTGACTGTGACCCACTAAATTAATTTCATGACCTTCTAATGTGTCACAGCCTCCATTATACAAAAACAAATGAGAAGGAGAGTGGAAGTGTTCAGAGTGCTGAGGAGCTCAATGCCATTACTTGAAGAAAGGGCGACCACATTCATAACTGTGCTGGACTAGGGGTCATCAATCATGACAGATGACAAGGACGTCATTGCACGGATAGACCACAGTGGGATGGAAGGGGATCCTGGCTGACCTGTGGAGACACAGTCTATGGCAGTCCAGTTGTAGCAAAACATAATGTTTTCTCTAACTCCCTCCAAATTCTTCCTGATGCCCTCCTATGTATCTTCATCCTTTCTCTACCCAGTCGGAAATACAAGCTGGCCTCTTCCCATAAGAGTGTCATCCGCAGTTACTTTATCCCATGCCTCAAAGCTCTCATTTGCTCAAATTCCTTCTAAAAAATCCTAAAGGAAGGAGATAATCAGGTAACTTGATGAGCACAATGTGTTAAGCCCTGGGAAGTTGGTCCTTACTGGTTCTGGTAACTGTTTCAAGAAACACACACAGGTGTGTGCATGTGTGCACATGCACGTGTGCATACACCTTCCAAATCATCACAGCTCTTGGGGACTGGAAGGCCTGTGGGGGACAGACCTGTGGCTGACACGGAATGTGCCATCTCCCCATGTGCCTTGATCTGTGGAGGAGCTCTTCTTGGATTATGTGATCCCAGAGGACTTCAGTTCATGCCACACACATGGGAGTTTAAGGCAATGGTGTACAAAATGTCACATTGGAGAACTGTACAAAGACTCTGATGCCCAACAAGGAACACAAGAGGATAAAGATGGCAGCATGCAGAAGATCCTACAGCAAGGGGAGAGAAACTCATCTCCACTTATAAGACAGTGAAATTACTTATGGAAGACCCAGACCATAGACCCTTCCATAAGAATTGCATTATGCAGTCATAAAATATACAAACTAATGCAGATCTTAGAGATCACTTTGCTGAGGAAGACCATCACTGGAGCCCGTGCAGCCAAGTCTGATGTCCAACTCACCGTTCCCCATCCCAAAGTGACTTTTCAAAGCCATCTCTTGGGACTGAAGCCAGTTTTCCTAGACCCAAAGAGCTTGGTTTTCCCACATTTGGAAGGAAGTGTTCCAAGAGCCTTGGCTTGAGAGAGAAGATGAAATTGATCAGCCAATAAATCGGTCATGTCTCCAACAAACTCCGTCTGTAAGTACACATGGAAATTTATTCAATTACCATCAGTTCTATTGCAGTATGATTTATGGGTGACAAGGAAAATAATACACATAAAAGTGGTTTTGATGCTTATGATGCTCACATAGAAAGATCGCTGCTCACCAACCTCTCTGAATTCAGCTGGAAACAACAGACACTATTTGTGGATTGATAGCTGGACTATTTGCAGGTTTAGTCTTTTAATTCAAGTAATAAATATCAGATTTGCTCCCATAATTCCTTCTCACCCGTTCTTTTTAAGAAGAGGTATGCTACAGCTGAGAACAAAATTTTACCGCCGGAAGTATAACTTTTTCTCGTGGCAGATGGAGCGAATGTAAGTGCAGCAGCTCTCGGAATGATGAGAGCACCAAAGGCCATCGGTTGTCATCCAGAAGCAGAGCTCAACCTGAAATCACTTCAGATGAGATGTTTTGACAGCCCTCCCTCAACAACTGTGTGGATTTATTTATAACAGAGTCCGGTAAATCTCTTGTAATTATTCTCTCCATGTTTTGAGTAATTTTTAAAAAATATATAATATTTTAGAGTTCAAGTCTTTGAAACAGCTCTATCTGGCATTTAAAATATGCAAAGGAAATGCTTTCAATGCACAAATTTCATTGAACCCAATAGCAAAGCCCTGCAAGGTTCTGTGATACAAATGGCTGGGAAAATGTGTCCCTTGTTATTTGGGGAATGCGGCCTGAGGAAATTGTGTGTGCGTGTGTGTGTGCATGCATGTGTGTGTGTGTGTGTGTGTGTGTGTGTGTGCAGAAACATCCCCAGCACTGCTGATGGGAGGTATTACCCTGCATGTGTCAGGTCAGGTCACACCACTATAGAATGCTAAGGCTGAAGTGCACTTTCTGCTGCACATTGGATGAAGGTGCAAAAGATGACGGGTTTGAGCCTCTGTCACCTCCCAGACAGGGAAAGGACAAAGACAGGCAGCCTGGACTTTCCTGATGTCCAAACTCAGGAGCAGTAAGCAGAACATGGAGAGCAGCACATGGCATGAAGGAGCCAGAGGGAATCTTACTAGCCATCAGGACAAGAGTCTGGTGCTCTGAGCTTTTGCAGGCTCTGTCCTACCCTCACTCCTGGACTGGACGTGGAGGAGACGTACCAACAGCACAACCCACACACAGACCAAGTGGCAAGATGGTTCTTTCTGCTCTCTTGGAGTCTAATTAAGATCTGTCCCAACCTCTGTCTCTAACTGGTGGAAGGAAGTCCAAAATCCTCACTAAGATTTCCCTGAGTTCAGCTGGGAGGAATGGTGCACGCCTATAATCCTAGTACTCTGGGAGACTGAGGCAGAGGGGTTGCAAGTTGAAGCCCAGCCTCGGAAAATTAATAAATTAGCAAGATCATGCCTCAAAATCAAAAATAAAAAGAGCTGGGGATGTAGCTCAGTGGGAAGCCCTTGAGTTCAAGCCCCATTTCTGAAAAATCAATGGATTAATTAACCAATTAATAAAAAGCCTCTCCCTGAATTCCAGGAACCCCATACTCCTCTGGTCACCATGGCTGGTAACCTCCCCTTGCTGCTTTTATCTCTTCCCCATCATGTTCAGAGAGACTCACTTCCATGCTGAGTCACAAATGAGGCTTGGGTTCTTCCTCCACTTATGCTACACACACACGCACACACGCACACACACATGGCAACATGCACACAAAGCAACTGTTACTCTAAAAGACTTGTCTTAAAATGTCAGGAGGAGAGTCCACGTCAGGAAGAGGAATATACAAGCTGAGATTGAAAAATATATTGTGGGTTGACATTTTTGAAAAGTATTGCAGTAGAAGACACATTGACCTTAGCTCTCCCTCAAAACCTACCCCCTCGTCATTTCTCCCTTCATCTTTGCCACCTTCTGCAGCAGTTCTGGAGTCCTCTTTCCTTGGTGTCTTTATGGATGCTGTCCTGGCTGCCTCCCTGTCCTGAATCAACTCAAAACTTTCCCCTCTCTTGGTCATTTTTGTTTTGGACAAGAGTCAGAAGTGGAACGGCAGCAGACCCTGTCAGTACAGTAGACGGGGACACCGGCATGTTTTCATGAGCCTGTTGGACAGCGCTCAGCAGCAGCTGTCACTGCAAGTTTGATCACACTTGGTAAAGACCCTCACAGGAAAGACTTCCAGAGCTGCTTCGGACAGTGGCAGGAGTTGTGGAATAAGTGTGTTCAAAGCAAGGGGCGGTATTTTCAGGGGCATTCATGGAAACCTACCTTTTACTGTAATAAACTCTTACAATGTAAACATTCGCTATATTTGTTGCTTGGAACATCTCTTAGTGATTTGCTCTTTTCTCTCTGTCAGGTGGACTTGCTCCCACCCTTTGCTGTTTCATGGTGCACCCTCTCCCTAGTTCTCCGGCTTCTCCCCTCCCTCTCTCCTTCATCCTCTCTGCTTCCCTTCCAAATGCAAGCCCTCCCCACCTTCCACTCAGCACAGCACAACCTGCCTCTCTGATCCTCAGTCTCTTGGCCTCAAGCAACTCTTCATATTCCTCGCAAAGGAAGGAATGGTCTGGTGGCAGATGTTACAATCACTTATCATTTTTGTTCCCATAACAAAATTTCTAAGTGGAATGTGCACTACCCTGGAACTTCCTACTCTACCTTTCCGGCTCCTCCTAACAGCTCTGTGCCAAGTTCATTCTCCAGTCATTCACTCAGTAAAAATACACAGGAAACCAGCATCTCCAGGATTCCTCCCACTGAGAGGTGGAGTCTAATTTCCCACCTTCAATCTGAGCTGAGCTTAATGACTGTGACACTGAATTTTAAGTGTGAACTTGACCAATCCTCAGGGTGCCCAGAGAGCTGGCAGCAGCATTTCTTGGTTTGTGGCTGTGAGGAAGAATCTGGAAGAGATTATGGCTTGATGGGTAGAGTGAAAAAGACCTGCCCTCCCAACACCTTGATAAACAGGACAGTGGCTTCAGGCAATGACCTGGCCCAGCAGAGGAGGCAGGAGCTGAATGTCACATCCCATCAATAGTGAGCCTGCAAAGTTGAGCTCCCTCACCTAAAGAAGGAAGGAAGGGGTGGCGCTGGCTCACCCCATTGCTTCCCCGCGCACCAGGAGGAAAGAACTCATACTTCTGCCCAGTGGAACCTGTGGCCCTGTATAATCAAGGGGTGGCCAGTCCTGGTTTGAGAGACTTGGTTCCCCACACTTTCATGTGAAGAAGGACATAGGCTGGACAGGGACCTGGAAGTAGGAGTTCACTTCCCTAGTGCCTGGGAGTGCTTCTGTCAAGCATCAGGTCACAAAGGCCTCTCCTTGGCCACCCAGCCCTGGGTCAGGGAGCGCTCCACATGGGAGGCCAGCTCTGAAGGCCATCAGCTTGTAAATGCTGGGCATCTCCCTAGCCAGGCATCTCCCACTGTGTGAGGATGCATGGTGACTGAGAAGGGACCATGGCAAGCCTCTTACGGCTAAAAGGCTCCTCAGACTTAAGACCTTTGGGCATTGCCCAGCCAAGCTCCAAGATGACTGTGATCAATAACAACCAGCAGCAAATATCCATGGAACACTGAGTCCTGCCACAAGGGAGAAGTGCAGAAAATGAGGGTCCCCCTTGCCAGTCTGGGTGTTGGCCACCATGCACATCCCACAGTGCTCACTGGTGGAAGGTGCTGGTCCACAGGGCTGCCTCTCCTCTGTGCTTACAACCACCCCATCCCCATAGCCCTACATCCCCAGTGCCCGGTCCCCATGCTCCTATATCCTCATGCTCCTGCTGTGCTTGGCAGCTATAAGCCTCTTGGTGAGATGTCCCACAGCTGTCCCCACTGTGTTTCCCCCACGGTGGTGCAGCGTCACATGTCCAGGCACTTTCACTGTGGAGTCTTTCCCCATCTGTCTCTTCACCCCCTTTCCTCAGGCCTCCTCCCCCAACTCCAGCCACACCCCCAGACATTCCCAGTCCTCACCTGCTCCTCCGCCCCTTTGTGCACCTGCCCCAAGGGCCCTGTCGCTCGTGTCAAACACATTCGAGGCATGGAGGTCATCTCCACAGTGACAGGCTGAGCTCATCGAGGTCAGTGGCTATTTAAACTCCCAAGTGATATTCAGATCTTGCCTATGCCAGGGGAAAGTCAGCGGGAAGAGGGCCCTTGCTGGGATGCTCTGAGAAAGTGGTGTGGTTGGAAGTGGTGGCCAGGTACAAGGACAGGCTGTGGGTCACACTGGAAGACCTAGTTCCAGCCTGATCTAATCTTTTAATATTTGTAAAATCTCCCTGCAGAATGGGAGGCTTAGCTCCTGCAATTAGAAAGGGTCAGGGTCACTGGCCAGGTTGCTAATCTGTTGCTTTCTTCTCCTTGCCGTCCTCCTCATGCTCTTCGTCCTTCTCCTCATCCTCCTTCTCCTCCTTTTCTTCTCTGTTTCTCCTTACTCACCCTTTTCCCACCACCCTTCTCCATACCGAATTCAGAATGGGGGTTCTGTATATTGGTTCTCCATGGAGAAGGTCTACCACAATATAACTTGAAGAAGAAATTTTAAAATATATATATTTTAAAATATATATATTTTTTCAGAATGTAAACAAATCAAACAAAAAAGTCCATGCATGACAGTAGGGAGTACACTGTGTGTGTGTGTAAAATGTCATGAAGTTCGGTTTGAAACCTGGCGTCAGCTCATCCCCACACCAGTGTGTGGCCGGCAAGAGGCACAGAGGTGACAGTTTACACTCCCTGTGGACTGCAGATATGAGGGTCCACGTGGTCACTCCCTCTTAACCACATGAGAGAGGTTCCTGCAGAAATCAGAGCCCACAGAGGAGGCTCCGGGGACCTTCTCTAGGCTGCCCACCACTTGATGTGACCTTGAGGGAGACCAATCCTAATGGAATGTCAGGTATCTTTGTTATTGTCCTAGTTCTTCAGCAAAGATTTGATGAAGGGGGAGAACAGAAGTGCAGAAGAACGAATTTCAGGTCATTATTTGCAAGCTATTACTAAATCAATAGCACCAGCATCCTCAGAATTTGGAGCGAGCCCCTTTATAAAAGTGTTTCCCTTTGATATGGTCCTTTAATGACTATGTTCACTGGAGAGAGAATTTGAACAACAACACAACTGCTTGGTATGGGCTCCTGGCCTCGTAATAAAACATCTCTCGAGACAGAATGATCAGCCATCAAAGGCAGTTACATGGTGCACATCAACTGTGGGTGAAAATGAAGTCCAAGGGAAAGGAGGAAATGGGTCCAGAGATATTTGATGGAGGCTGGAGGGAAAGAAGAACACCTGGCTTTACCCAGGGTATTCATTTTCACTTTTGAACATTATATTATTCAGAAAATTAAATTTTAACAAGATAACAAAGTCTTAATAAAATGGGCCATTTTAGGTATGGCCAGTCATCTAGGGTTTGTAGGCAGAATATAGGAGGCTTATGAAAATTGGTGATGGTAATTTTCTTTGCAAATTATTAATAGTAAACCAATGCATCGGAGCTAACGAATATATCAGTTGTTGTATTATTCATTTGTGCATGGAATCTTTTTAAATTGTTTGTATTGGATTTCCTTTGAATTTTCCCGTATTTCCCCTTCAAAGTTGCTTTAAAGGCTGCGCTGGCTGCTTTGAAGATAAGAGGGGAGGTGAAATTTGAGAAGTTGTGTCATAGCGGTAAAAAAATGCCACCATGAACCCTTTCTTGTACCAGAAGGGCCCCTCTTAATCGAGAACAGAGGCTCATGGGTGCTGGATCTCTCAGCAAGAGAAGCTGAGCTTCAAGGGCCCCTGGGTTCACACTGTGCTCATGCAGACATCCTCCAGCCCTGCTCTTAATGAGTTTCAGCTCACCTTGATTTCTTCTGAGTCGGAAGAGCAGCAAACGCTCCTCTTAATTTTGAAGTTCCCAGCTGGGTGGCATCAGCGTTGGAACTGCCCAGAGGGTTCACATCTATGTGATGTCATAGCAACCACACACACACAAGGCCCCTTCGCACTGGGCTGTGAGCTTAGAAGGCTGTGTTCCAGCACAGGGACAGTGACAGTGACCTCCTCCTGGCCTCTGTGAAGACTTAGCTTCCACACAGTCTGCAGAAACCCAAAGCAGTGACTTGGGATCCTTTTGCAGAGTAAATGACATTCTACTAACTGAGCAAAACCCTTGCGGGACCTTCTCCCAATTGCTATGCTGGCCGCCATTTTTCATGTCCCTTAGGGACTTAGAACCACTGAGCAGCTGTTACCCGCTAGGGACCAAACTGTGCTCCGAGGGTCCTGCAATAAATCAGGCAGATGTACATGATCTAAGCTGAGAGGGGGCATCTCTAAAGGGACAACACACATCAGGTCATCTACAGCTGGAGGAGGCTCCTGCTGGTGGCACCTTGGTGGATGCAGGCATAGGATTTACAAATCCCTCTGCTCTGCCTACCACAAGCAGCCCTGGGTGCCTGGTAGATCCCACGGGGGTGCACAATAATGCCATGGCCTCAGAGACAGGTGCTCTTGACCACCACCTCAGTGACCTGTGTTTCATCTGCCTCTATACCTTGTCAAAGAAAATTTTTCAAGCAGCTATTTCAATACAAAATAACCAAGAATAAACACGGGACTTGGTGAGTGTTTATGTTTGTGAGTCCCCTTTTCCCCGGTCTCCTCCCCTATCCTAGAAAGTGGAGAAGGGAGACATCACGAGTACAGGTGCATGGCTAGAACTCAGGGTCCTTCTAGCATACGCCTCAGGTCTCCTGATTCTTATATCAGATGTTTTTATTACTACACAACCAGCTACTCAGCATCTGTTGAGGAAAAAACACCCTACTTTTAAAACTGAACATTTCAATTGTTAATGTTTTATATGTTGGCATAGGTACATAGCAAGCACATAGAGGTAAGCCAACAAACAATGGACAGACTGTCCACTAAGGAAGAACTGGAGAGTCTGCTTCCTACTCCATGTCCTCATAGCGACACAGGCTTAGAGATGAAACAGATGAGATAGTGCTACTGAGACCCTGGGCAGAGACTGGAGGTGGGGCCTGCAAAACCTCTCTGAGGAGGTGACACGGGGTTGAGGTGGGAGGGTGGGAAAGAGATGGGGAGGGGAGATTCATGCTGAGCCTCCAGGCAGAGGAAATAGAAAGACTGGACACAGCACCTAAGAGAATAGTGGATCTGGGGAATAGGAAATGGGCCAAGACTCCAAGCATGGTTGATGTGGGCAGGGGGAGGCCAGGCTGGAGGTAGGCTGTGCCCAGTGGTAGGTTCAGTGGGAAACTCCAGTCTGCAATGCACAGAGAGAGCCCAATACAGCAGAGGGTCCCCTGTGCCTCTAATGTGGGTGCTTCCTGCTTCCTTGTGGAGAGGGGCCTACAGGGAGCAGAGAAGAACAGGGACTTGGGGAGCAGCTTCAGTGCCCTGGAGACGTGGCAGCTGCACTGGTTTGGGGCAGAGGCAGAGGTTGAAGTGAACTGACGGGACTGAACGTGGAGTTGGTGGTATTTGATGAACAGCGAGGGTGGGGAGTGACAGCATGAATGAATTACAACTCCAGGGCTCTTTGTTTGAGCAAGTGGGTGACTGGTAGGAGACGGGAAGCTGGGGCAGAGGAGCAATGCCAGTGGGTTACAGGTGAAAAGTCCTCTCTTGGTCATGTGCCAGGTAAGGATGTGTTGGGCATCAAGGAGGAGCAGTCAGAAGGCACTCTGAGAACTACATGTGGCACTCACTGATCGTGACAAGGAAAAGGACGTAAATCAAGGTCATCGTCACAGGGACAGCACACAGGACCGTGGGACACATGGAGCTCACCTATGAATAAAATGCACACATGGAAGGGAAGGAACCAGGCTTGAGCTCCAAAAGATCAACAAGGGAGATAGAACCACTTAAAGAAATCTGAAGGTAGCCAGTGTAGAATGAGGGAAACCAGGAAACAAGGCTTCACTGGGCACTGCTGAAAAGTGGAATAAGATGAAGGTGGAAAAACAGCGAGGGCACAGGAAATCATGGATCTCCACACCCCCTGGGTTAGACTGTATTTGAGAAAAAAACACAATATCCAGACACCTCTTACTTTCTCATTCCATTAAGACAAGTATGTTGGAGAAAATTGTTTCTCCAACACATCATCTAATGAAGTTCAAGTGTCTCACCAAATAATTAGCTCATCTTAAAGACTTATTCTGAGGAAGGAGTTTGAAAATAATCTATCGCTATCTTGCAGGTGTCATGAGATTATGAACTGAGTGTTTTGACCTTTAATGGAATTCCAAGTGTTTTACCCTGCTTCTGTAGAACCAAATCTGTGACTTCATTATCCATGGGAAACACTAGAAATCTGAAGGGAAGCTTCATTTTTAGAATGTTAAGAGGTGTAAAGTAGGAGGATAAGAGGAACTGGAAAATACAAGGGGGATAGCTGGCTAGTGTTCTATTTGGTTCAGAACAATGAGGTGGTAAAATAGTATGTACTCAGCCTCAGACAAGGTTGGCTTTAAACTGGTATCAATTTGAAACATTACATACATCTGGGTGATGACTTTCTCACAAAGACACACTGTGCGGTCTAATGTCCTTTGTGCTAGCTCAGAAATTCCCACAGTCCTTCTGGGGAGAAGTGACCATGACCTTGTGGTGTGCTAGGGTCTCCCAATCTTAGCTGTGCTTTGTGGAACACACTAGACCACTTGGGTCATCAACACCTTCCTGGAAATAGGAGCTCTGCTATAGAACATGAAAGACAGATGTGTAGGCCTGGGGAATGCTGGGAAACGTGATGTTGAAGGTGAGGAGCTGAGTAGGGGGCAAAGAGGAGGAGCCTCCATTCTGCTGTCCTTGCAGGTCAGTTCGAGGCTCAGACCTCCCTTACAGCCACCGTAGAGCAGATATTTAAAAGGGACTCAGAAGAGAGCTTCTATTCTGTCTTAAATAATTTTCTAAACCAATGGAAGGGTGAGGGAGCAGGGCAAATTACAAGCCAGTCAAGACAGGAGATGGAATTCCAGAGCAGCAGCCAGCAAGGAAGAAGACAAAGAAAGTAGGACGTGCTCTGCATTGTTTCCCATGTGATCCTGTTACACAGAGGGCTAACCTCCAGGTGTTTGCACTCACGAAGTGAAAATTCCACAGTATTTCTCTAAACATGACCACATCACTCCAGAGAATGATGTTTCCCGTTTTAACTATGTGACTGTAACTAACTATTTTACACTTCTAAAACAAATACAAAGACTCCGTTTTGTTTAAACCTGAGATTTCATTAAGTAAAACACAGTCTAGAAGTCTGGCTAATGTATTATTTGTCTTGAACTCCCCATAAAAGAATTCAAACACTGCAAAGCGCTTAAATATATTGAAAAGAGGAGGACTGAACATGAAGGAAGAGAGACCGTGGTTCTGACTGCGATGGAGTCCTGGTGATTAGATTTTCCCACTCACGGTAAACAATTCTCAACAAAACACATAAAGGGAACGTTTTCAGGCACTGGATCACAGGCACTGGAGCACTGTGGCCCTAGACAACAAGGGAAGCACAGGGGGCCCTCATTCGTGCCTGCTTTCTACCTCCACTGGTCTTCTGTCTGTGCCATACACAGTGTAGGGCAGTGGCTGTGATGGTTCAGAGAAACAGAAATCAGACTGAATTGGCTGAGGCAGCCACATGGGAAGGAAAAGGAGCAGATCTCTGAGGCTGACTCACTCAGTGAGAAAGGCAGAAAAGAAGCCAGTGGGGACTGAGCTCACCAGCCACCAAACCAGCTGCTTCCCAGAACAAAACTCTAACCCTTAACCCTTTGAAGGAATTTTAAAAACTTAGATTCTCAAGATAGAGTCCACGATGTACTATATTCAATTAAAGGGCACTAGAAAGAATCTATCATAACCAAGAAAAAAAATAATTTCATACATAGAGACTCAAGTATGATGGAGAGAAGAGCAAGGTAAGAATTTTAAGATGGCTATGATGAACTGTTTGATGATTTAAATGAAAAGATATACACAATGCCTCTCACTTTCCATTGGGTCATTTGTCTTTGTATTGTTGAGTGATACTGTGCTCTTTCTATATTCTAAATACAACTCTCTGGTTAGGTAAAGGATTTACAGAGTTATGTCACATTCTATGTGCTCTCTTTTCCCTTCCTTGTTTGTGTTCTTTGGTGTGTAAAAGGGTTTGTTTTGATGAGATCCATTCGTCTACTTTTCCTTTGGTTTTTGTGTTTTTGGTATAAGAAACAATCGCCTAAACCAAGATCCCATTTAAATTTTTTTCTCCATTCAGATACTGTATTATTTTTGTGTTCTAAAATTTCCACTTGGCTCTGTTTTATACTAGGTGGATGCCTGTGTTTTCCTCTAAAAGTTCAAGAGTCTCTGCTCTTACATTAAGGCATTTGATCACTAGACTTAGAAAGGCTTCTGGCTGTAAAAAGTTAATGGACAGGAAGTTTCACAGAGTGGAAAGGAAAACAGTGGTACTTCAGTTCATGAACTTGATTCTTTCCAGGATTCTGATCACAAACAAGTTGGGTGAGAACCAAACCAAATTCAGCAGTTAGGTTCAATATTGACCTTATGGGGAAACTGGATTTGGTTCTCATCCAGCTTGGTTTGTGACCAGAATCAGGGAAAAATTTGAGTTGATGAACTGAGCCGTCAGGGTAAAGAAAGAAATGGACACTCAGGTTGGACTGCACCATGGTCCAAGCCTGGTCCAAGTACTCTCTTCTTTGTGACCTCAGAAAGTGGCATTACTCCTGAGCTAGGTTCTACCATCTGTAAGATGGAGATGGGATGCCTGTTCTGGCTTTCTGTTATAAATTAGTGTGATGCTGTGTAGGGAAGTGTTCAGCGATGGCTGGTTTAGAGTTATCATTCTTCTCATTTATGTGGTTTCTTCACATGAATATTAACCATTGGACAGTTTTCTCCGTGCATCACTCAGGCAGTGCTTTTGTTTAGGTCCTGACTATGCCAAGTGTCACTCAGGCAGGTGCCATTTTAACCAGTCACTTCGTGTACTGAATAAATTTGATGAAGGTGTGGTTTTTATATTTCCTGTTATAATATCTTATAAAAGTATGCAATTTTTGATCATCGTGTATTTAAATTACTGGACCAGTAAGTGGTGAGCATGGGCGTCAGTATGTCTGGGCTGTAAGCTGAGGCCTCCAATGTACCACTTGTGCGATATTTGTTTGTCTGAACCTGATCCATCATCTGGGAAACAAAGCTTGGGTCAATCTCCTCCCAAGTTCTTTCTAGCACAAAACTTCCTGCTACTGATCTCAAGGATTCATTTGCAAATTGTCTTGATTCCCCCAGGGAATAACTTTTTTCTTTCTTTCTTTCTTTCTTTCTTTCTTTCTTTCTTTCTTTCTTTCTTTCTTTTTTTTGAGGTACTGGGGATTGGACTCAGGACCTTGTGCTTGCCAGGCCATACATTTTGATTAAAAAGTTTTTTGTTTGATGGGCTTAGTTACCAGCACTGAACTTCTGTACAGATATTGCCTTAAAATGAGAGAGGAAAGTTTTGGTGCAAAAAATAATATATAAAATAGATATCTCTTACCTTAGATACTATATTCTTAGTGAAAAGCCGTAAAATTTTGATCATTTTGGGAGTTTTTCAAGTTCATGAACTGAGATTTATTTTTTTAGGTCTCACAGCACACTTAAAAACGAGTCATTTTTAAAAACTCCCTATTGAGATAACTCGGATTTCGGCTGCCTACTGTGCTCTGGAACGATCCAACGATGGCGCACACAGCGTTGGTCCAAAACACCACAAATCAAGCGGTGAGCCTGCTGATGAGCACCCGCCACGGAGACAGCACTCATTAGCATCAGTGCGCCAAGCACAGAGCACTCGTCTGTCATTGCAGGAAAGTAGGACAGACGCTCCTCTGTTCCTCCCACCCAAGCGAAACCCAGGGAGACAACGGGAGCCCAGAGCAGAGCTGCTCCAGGACTGTGGTGAGGGCCCCTCCTTGGAGAGGAGGCACGGGGAGAGCTGGAGACTCGGGGAGGTGATCAGGCCCGAGCACCCCTCAGGAGCCTCAGTGAAGCCCTGGAGCCTCAGGCGACCCATACCCTGCCATTGGCGGTGCTGTCCCGCTCCACAGCTCTATTCTGCCCCTAGTGGCTCCCTGCTCCAGCTCTACCTCTGAGCAGGCCGGAGCCAGAGGAGCCAGCGCTTAAAATGCCAAGCGAACAAAGCCAAATACCATTCCGCAAGGGGTTTTTTTGGCGCGGAACCCGATGAAATTCGGCTTGAGTCTGCTCAGGTCTACCTGTTGTTAGCATAATCCAACCCGGCCACACAGTCAGGCTTTATAAAATTTCCAAACTCTGGGCTACTTCAATGGTCCATATCCCTCTTTCATGGCTGATAAAAATAAAAACCCATTTTAAAAAATGAGTCAAAGAGAGAACCCCTGTGTGTTGCCGTATTTAGTTGCTACCTGAACTGAAGCAGTGAGAAAGTAGATGTTGAGAATCAAACTGAACCCTGTGCTTTATCTTCTGGCTAAAATAAAACAAAATATTGCTGTGCAGCTAGATGGGCTCATTAATCCATGAAAATTTGTTTGAAGTGACGGGGAGTAGATGTTATGATAAATAAATGATAGTGGTGTAATTGCTGAGTTTGGCTCTGATTTCCGCTATTTCAGATGACACCTGAACAGCAGGTGAGGCCTGAGTTTTTGGCACATGTTTGATTTTGCAACACTCTAGGACCCTCTGGACTTTGGCTGTATCTGTCTAAAAATCACCTGCTTGATACCACAGACAAAAGTTGTACGTGGTGCTGGCTGAGGCAGATCTGCTACATTCTGCTTCTGAAAGGAGTAGGAAGCATAGTCAGAACTTGGAGAACTTAAACTGACTTGGATTCTTTATTTAGAGGCTTTTTGACTGAAGGAAAAATCCAGCATTGTTCAAGCAAAGCCGGATTGGCTCCTCAGAGGCAAGCTGGTCTCCCTGCAGGAAAAGTCAAATGCTAAACAAATCTGAGAGGTAAAATAGGTGACTTCTCTTCGGCAGACCCCTTCCTATCTGGGCCTCACAGCACAGTGGCTTCCAGGAGCAGAAACACACCTCATCTCTTTAATTACCTGTGTGACTCCAGGCCAGTGAAATTTGCTGAGATGTGAATGTTCTTATGTAACAGTGATGAGTTGGATGAAATGCTTAATTACAAAGGTTAGTTGTCCACGAGTATCTGAATACCTGTTTCCCTGCTGCAGGTGTTTTCACGCTGGGGTTTTATGGCATCCTTAAATCTTTTTCTGGTGGAGGCTCATTCTGGGGTGAGGCAGGAAAGCTGCTTCGGGCTGTAAGGGCCAAGGGCCTAGCAGAGCAGCAAAGCAAGTGGAGAGCCCTTCCCTCTGGAAGAACAGCAGGAATTAATGAGCTGGCATACGCCCCTTGAGCATGAGCCATGGCTGGGACACGGGGAAGGAGACATCATCACTCTCAAGCTGTTGTCAGGACTCCTGCTTTCTATACTACCAGCAGGCGGTCAGCAAGCAGGACTCTGGATTCCTTCCCATGGAGCTGGGGGAAGGGTCAGGATGACGCACAAGGGGCCTGAAGTCTCTGGAGTCTCCATCTTTAAAGGTCAAGGCCAAGGTGAGTGCCGGCTAAGCCCTGCTTGTCTTCCAACGGGGATGAGCTCACAGTTGGAAGCCTGGATTGACTGGTCATGCTGGAGCTGCAGAGATGCCCCCATGACTACCATATGCTGGTGACAGGTGGGGCCTCCCTGGGTGTCCCAGGGGCTGTGAACTCCCAGAGGATCTGGTCTCCACTGAACTCCACTTGAACCAGTTTACCACAAGGGAGAAGAAATACTGTCTGCTAAATCTGACCCATCTCAGGGCACTTGTTCCCCTAAAAATCCTCATCCGTGTGTATGTGGGGAAAACTTTTTGGAAATATATCTGGTATATGTTGTGCAAGAATATCAGAGAAGTCTGCAGGGAGGAATCTAACCTTCAGGAGTCCTTTTCTGGGTTACAAATAACTTTCCTATTCACTGAACTTGTTTTAGTCAGTTGTGGGTCTGGGAAAGACGGACTCTGAGACCCCCAAACAGAAAGCCTTCAGGAGAGGTACAGGCAGAGTTAAGTACGTAGAAAAATTCTATATTTCTGCATGGTAATGGGAAAACTTCCCAGCAAATTTACTGAAATTGCTTTTTCCTAACCAGTCTACGAATACCTGCCTACACTTATCTATCACCTGCAGGGTAATGAAGCATACTCAAACAGGACAACAGCTTTTCCTGGAGAAAATAACACCAAAATAGCAGTCGATAAACCTTGTCCCAGCTGTGTTCTAGCTCTAGGTTCTGTGAGTAGCTGGCATGGGCTGATAATGTCAACCTGAGCTTGGGCAAAGTTAACATAAGTTCTCTCATGCTACCTCCCTAACAAAGGTATGCGGCATCTGGTAGGCCACTTGAATTCTCTGGATCTCAGGTTTTCCACTCTTATAAAATGGGGAGAGGAGCCACTACCTAGCTGGATCATTGCTGTGATAAAATGTAGGGAAAACACCAGCTTCCTGTGAAGGAGCTTCTCCCTCTTTAGATGACCGTAAGGTCATGGATAGAGGGAGTCCTGGCTGAGGGGATGGGAGCAGGGGCGAGGACCATTGGTGCTGGCTGGACGCGATGTCACCATGCTGGTACTCTGCCCACACACCTGGAAGGGAAGGGTCCTGAGATGTGGACCCGAGAAGTGAGGACCGAACCAGCTGGAGAGGTCTCAGGGGACCCCTTTGGGAGGTGCCTGGGAGGCATGAGCTGATACTTGACTGTGCAGCAGAAATATACACCCCTGGGCTTGGCTACTGAGATTTCGGAGCTGCTGGCTGGAAAAGTGACCTGGTCCTAGAAAATTATTGCATCCTCGAGGAGCCTGATCTTTGAAGTTGACAAGCGAAGGCGACTGTAGGAAAAGCCCTAAGTATACACTGATTAATGATGTGGCCTGAGACAAACCCTAACTCTAAGCCCTTGTTCCCTGTTTTCAAGGGGACAGCAGCATCCACTCAGGTCTGTCTCCCAGATTGCTGTCAGAGACAGTACAGGAAAAGCACTCGAGGCCCAGTCCCTTGTTGCTCATCTGAGTGAGTGTTTAAACATGGACTCTGAGTGCTCCTACAGACCCAGCTTCCCTGGAGCAAGACCCTGTGCTGCACATCTGAGTGCCCAGCAGGTGGTTTTCAAGCACAACCAGTTTTGGAAGCCACTGTCAGTAATATTAAATCACTTCACAATGAGAAAGGCACGGGTGGCAATGTCTTACATTCAGATATGAGTAGCAATTATTTTACAAGAAGACCAAAGATTCACCAATCTGAATGGAAAAGCCCAGAGCTGGGCCAGGGGACAGATGTGCAGTGGTTTTCCTTCCAGAGCAGTTAATTCCACCTCACACCACCAGGGGGCACCACGCAAGCCCTCTTCTGTGAATCCAGACCAGTAGTCCAGGCAGCTCCAGGCAGCTCCAGGAGGTGGCCCTGTGCTTGGCACATCCTCACCTCATTAAATTCCAAGACTTAGGAAGAGCTAAATGACTGCTCAAGCAAACCTGGAAATAGCCCTTGTCATGGGAGGCAGCTAAGCCGTACCCAGGCCAGGCATCAGCCATGCCAGCAGATACGTGCAGATTTCTGAGGTCACACGCAGGAAAACCATTTGTGACTCCAGAAAACAATTAATCCCTGAGGCCCCCAGGTGGTGGGCACTCCAGCAAGCCCTACAGAGATGACAGCGTGCCCAGACATGCAATTCCACATCTGCAGATCCAGCCAACCGCAGATCGCAAATACCGGAGAAAACACTGTGTACTGAACCGGTACAGACCTTTCTTTTTCATCACTTCCCAAGCAAGATAGGGTAGCAACACTGCGCTGGGTGTTCTAAGTCATCTAGAGATGAACTAAAGGTAGGAAGGGTGTGGGGAGCTTACACACAAGTACCACGCTGTTTTGAGGTGAGACTTGTCCATCTGTGTGACCCGGTACCTCGAGGGGCCCTGAACCAAACCCTAGCGGACACAGAGAGACAACTGCTCCTCATCTAATTTTCACAGCAGCCTCTCCACATAGGCACAAGCCCAGCCTGGGTTTTTGGTGAGGAGCTGTAGCATAGACAGGTCAAAGAAGGAGTAGAGCTGGGATTTCTCTCAAGCCATGAAGCCTCAGAGCTTCACCCCGGACGGAATCACCCCACCCTCCACTTTGCTGGTGGAAGAGTCTATCCCTTGCAGATTATTGAAGACAGTTGAATTTTGCAGCTGAGCTCAGCTGTGGACATCCAAAAAGACACTGGAAAGGTGGTGGATAACAGAACCCACAGCAAAACCTCTTTGCGCCCCTCATTACTTCATTTTCCTCTTGCTATAACCAAGACCCTCCTGGGGGCAGCAGAGAGGACTCAGTCTGACCTTCATGAGGCACCCTGAGAACCCCGAGCCCCAGCACCCAGGAGCCCACCGGCATGATGGTGAGCCTGCCATGGTTAATGGCTATTTGTTCCCAACGGTGCAGCACCATCACAGGGCCAAGTGTGGTATAGATGCTCAAATGTGCAATTCCTCAGCCCTGAGCCCCACCTAGGAGCCCTTGGCGCTGACCTCCACCCAGCTCTCCAGTTGGCAGCTGCTCCCCCAGGCCTGGCTTCCACTAGGCCTGCAGCTGTCCATGGCCCATCCAGGAGCAACCCTGCCCTGAGACCCAGGAGCCTTCCTCCTGCCAGTCCACCACCTCCAGCCTCCTGGGCAACCCCCCTGCCCTGGCTCCTCCAGCTGCCCTTGTCCTGCTTTTCTACCCTCTCTCAGCCCAAAACCCTTCCTAACTAGATGCTGACCAATGCGAATGAATTGTCTTCATCCTTCCATGGCAATCTCTCTCTATATTCCTGAAAGTTGGATCCCAAGATCAGACCACAAAGACTAAGCATCACATAATGTGACCTTTGACCGTTGAGTTCCCATCAACACTGGTGGAATCAACTAGAATTCACTGCCCCCTCCACCCCCATGTGAAGCCAGGCAGACCACTGAGGCCCTAACAGAGCCAGCCTACTTCAACAGCCCATGAAGCGGTCTTGGACTATTCCATAAGCAGCAGCAAATTGGGTATTTTCTTGGGAAGAAATCGTGATTAAAGATCTCCACAGTGAAGGGGCTGGGGATATAGCTCAGTGGAATAAGCGCTTGCCTAGTAAGCGCAGGGTCCTGAGTTCGATCCCCAGTACCGCAAAAAAAAAAAAAAAAAAAAAAAAAAGATCTCCACAGTGAAGAAAGAGAATTTTCTGGTCATCTCAGGTTCTTCAGATTGTTTGCAACTGTACATGCTTGAAGAGTAAGAATTTCCGTCAGCTTACCATTGCTTTTTGTATGTCAAAGAACAAAGTTTCTTTTTTAGAGTGCATGTTCTCATTTATTTGATAGTATAGTATCAAGAAAACCTTACAAAGGATGCAATAAATGGAATTAAGCAATACTTAGCACTGACAAATAGTGAAAACTGTACAAATCCAAAAAAGTTAATTTTCTCAGATCTGATTGTGTCTCATTTTTAAAACCATCAACACAGAGAAATACATTAAGCAGTAACATCTTGAGATAGAAGAGAACATCACAAGCCTTTCTGAAACCATTACCAACTACTGTATCACAGGTGACCAGTGTGTGGGAGGGTTAGTGGCTGTCAGAAGGAGTTAACCTTGGGAGTGTATTGGTTCTTGGCATATCTGAGACGTGAAACCACAACACTTAGAACCGCAGAAAGTTGAATAAAGTTCTTTGCAAAAACCACACTCATCTAAGCGCCTCTGCTGTCCATGGGTGGGGCTTCAGCTGGTGACCTTACAAAGGTGACAAGGGATGACCTCTGCCCTTGGAGCTTCACCATGCACAGGGAGATGTTCTCCCCAAACAGGTCAGAGGTTGAAGGACAAATTTATCACTGTTTCCTAGATAGCAAATTGATGTCCATTACCGAAGCCACAGCCACTTGCAAGTTCTCATTTTCTGCATTCAAGCCAAACCCTGGACACTGAGCCCCTTTCCACTGCAACGTGTGGCTCTGAGGACTCCTTACACTTTTCATATTTACCCCGACTCAGCCAAAAAATCCACACAACACCCTCCAGCAACACATCTACCTTCTGTCACCCGCATGTGCAAGGTTCTTGAGGGCAGTCTGCACATAAGGGCCCTCTGCTGCAGCTAGGCATCACCCTCAGCCCTGTGTCCTCATGAGTCAGGGAGGCTTCTCATCCTGATGCTCTCAGCAAAGGTGGATTGATTTACTGATGGCAGAAAATAATTCCAAGAACAAAACCTGCCCACCAATCCAGGTGTCAACCTCTGTGAGTCAGAAAACCAGTAGGGACGGGGAGAGAAAAAATTAGTCATGGAGACCCCTGCAGGCCCCCATAGGAAGCACCCTCTGACAGTTCTGGGCACTTTAAGGAGCATGGAGAGCATTGATAAGAGCTCAAACACAGGCTCAGTGTGGCCATTTACATTAAAGTAGCAGCTCTTCCCCTTTCTCTGTAATCCATGGGACACCCAGGCTTCTTCCACACAAGGAATGGTGCATACGTCCCCATTCCATGGTCCTCGGACTTGCATGAACAAAGGCAAGGGGCAGCAGGCCTGTTCTGAGCCTTCCTCTCCAGAGACTGAGCATGCATCCTCTTATGTCCTTGCATCCTTGCCATGGCCAGGGAAAAACCAGGCTCCTGGTCCAGGAGGAAGAGGAGGAGACACACAGACACCCAGGCAAGAGCAAGGTGGCCAATGAGCTGACCCACTCAGCAACATGGCCAAGCTCATCTAAGCCCAGGGTGCTACTGTCATAGCCCAGTGCCCTTGTGTTAAGGCAGGTGCTTGGGTAGAAATACTGTACCTAACTATACAACCAACAGAGACAATCTGAAAGAATCACAGCATTCTGTGTCAGAACAATGTCAGGCAAGCTCAGCATTTATCAAATGTCTATTGATTTTGAGCATGGTAAGTGAATACCGATTTTTCCCTCAAAGCATTCCTCATTGCTTGAAACTCATATACCCACACAGGCTTAATTTTTTTCTTTAAATCTTGTTACCTGGAACATACACATTGGTAAAGATTTGTGAGCTCAAGAAGTCATTTTGCATGCTGTTCCACAGCCACGAGAGTGCTTAGCAAGAAGTTCCTGGTTCATGCACAGTGGGACTGAGCAAGAAGCCCACTAGCACCTTGTCCTGCACTTACAGCCTAAGCTTGGAGGTTCTCAAAACTACACAGAGCACTTTTGTGATTTCATGAAAACCTGTCTGAGCAATCACACTTTCTTCTTTCTCCTCCCTTTCATTTTTCTTTCTTCACCTCTTCAGGTCCTGAGCTAGCTTGAATTTACTCTGAGAAGCCATGAGAGAAGCTCTCCTGACAATTTCAAAACAGAAATATGGAGGTTGACGTGGGCAGAGTTGGGTCAGGGGCATGTTAGTGTTTCCTCCTTCTTCATATTTCTCCCTTAAAGGATCTGTTATTGTATTAGTTGTTTTCCATGTTTACTACAAAATACTTGAGGCTGGCTATTTTATAAAGTAAAGAGGTTTATTTAGCTTTTAGTTTTAGAGGCAAAAAGTCTGAGATGATGGACCCCATGGGTTCAGCTCTGGTGAAGGCCCCTGGGTTGTGTCAAATCAAGGCAAACCTCATCATGGTGGAGCTCATTAAGGTGGACCTCATCACAGCAGGAGTTCATATAAGACAAAGAGGACACACAGTGAGAGAGGGCAGCTCTAAGGGCCAGGCTCACTTTGTAAAAACTATTCACTCACTTGGGCCCCGTGTAAACTACCTTAATCCTTTCCAAGCACAGCATTCCTATGACCCAACCATCTTCCATGAGATGCTCTTTCGGTCAAACCCCCCCTGCTGTTCTCCAGCTGTACAGCAGAGAAGACACCATGGGACAGTCCTGTCACTCCTCCCACACGGAGCCAGAAAAGACACTAACAGTTGACCTCAGCATCCCTTTTTCTCTCAAGGCCTCCTGCTCCTTCCAAGTGACAGTTTCTGTCCCATGAGCTGCTTCTGTCCGCTCAGACCCATCCGTGTCTCATGCCCTACTTGAGTTCCCTGGACAAGAGCACACCAAACCATGAGAGACTGTGCGACATCAGGGGACACCTACCATATCCTCCGTATTGTGCCAGAGACAGACAGCTCAGGAATGGGACATGGCCAGACCCTTCAGGAATCCATGCATTTTAGAAAGCTTTTGGCCTGCAGGCCTAGGGCTGAGTGAATCAGACTTCTCAGGCCCTGGAGCAGCTCTATAAAAGACACATGGAATTAAGTCTGGCCTTTAATATCCAGCTTCCCACCCCACCTAGAAGTATGTGGGTTGGAGGCCAGAGAAGCACTTACAAGATGAGAAGTTTGGATATAGACACTGATTCACCCAGGCTACCTGCAATTCACCTTCCTCCTCCTCCTCTTCCTCATGCTCCTCCTCTTCCTCCTCTTCCTTTTCTTCCTCCTCTTCCTACTTTGCCATACTGAGAATTGAACTCAGTTACTTTGCACTGAGCTACATTTCTCACCCTTTTTTATGTTTTTAATTTTGAGATAGGATCTCCTTAAGTCATGAAGTTGCCCAGGCTGGGCTTGAACTTGTGATCCTTCTGTCTCAGCCTCACAGAAGTGCAGAGATTACAGGTATGCACCATCAAACACGGTTCATTTCTTTTTTAAAGCCAAAGTTAATACTTAAACTGCATTTTTAACTTAAAATGTTGTCAAATTTGGAAATGCACAAAAAAGTTAGCATAGCAGCAAGTTTGAAATCACAGATGTGTGAATAGTGTACAACACGAATCTGTAGAGAGTAAACACTGAAGAGTGTCATTGATGATGTAACCTGCAGTTCAGGAAGATATTAAGTCCTCCATCACTAACACCTGCCATGCTCTGATGGGCTCCAGGAGTCCACATGGCCCCTGGAAAGTGGGAACCAGCACAAGGACCTGCTATAACTTACCACACTCAGGGAGAAGGGAAGCACAGCATCCTACCTTCTGGTTACCTTGAAATATCCCTTACAGCACTGCTGCCTACCAGCAGGGTACTGTTATACTTAGGTTACAGCCAGCCTTTAAGAACATTTAATGTCATTTGATTACCAAAAAGAACAGAAAGCACTATTCAGAATTGGGAAAGGGCTTGGGGTCACCTGGCTGGACCTCCACAGGGCAGACGTGCTGTGCTAGACTTGTGTATTGGACGTGGTTTGAACAACATCACAGGGCTCTGCCCTTGCCACAAAATGTCTCCAGATGTAATCTGGTGGTAATTGATGGCTTATTGATCCAGGACGGGAAGAACCGTAAGATTCACACCTCCATTCACATATTCCTCTTGGCATGTGAAGAAAGCGTTCTCTAAGTTAACCTAGGGGTCTCTTGTGCTCTCAAAATTGGGGACAAGGAACCTCTGAGGTGGAGACTGAACTGTTTCAGGGCTCCTGTGGCACCCTGCGGGGAATCTGGGCCTCTGCCAGGGGGAAAGCAGACCTACAAGTGAAGGCCAGGTCTCAGGCATCCTGGGAAGACACTGGTGCTTGGCCTCCGGCCACTGGAGACGGGAACACAGCACGGCCCTGCAGTCCAGCGCTTGGGACCCCACCCGCAGGTGTCAATACCTGACGAAGACGTAAGCACCCAGGAGCTAGCTGTTGCTAGTCTTTCTCCTTTCCTCCAACTCTCTAATTACAGGTAAATATACCTAGTCAAAGCACCTTCTTAAAGAAGGAAGCCCAGCTCGCCCGAGGTCAGGAGGAGCCTCTGCCGTCACGCTGGCTGTGGCAAGTGCATGCACGGGGTCCCCAGCGCTGGTGTGCAGGGGATGCATCTTGTTGCCCACACGAGATTGGCAGTCGCTCCACACAAGCTGCGCTCCGGGACTTCTTTGTGTCCACCTGCACGTGTCAGCAGCTGAGGAGGCCCCATCACCTCCAGCTCCTTTGCTCACAGGAGACCAGTGCCGTTCCAGATGTGCATGGCACCCAATCAGCGAGGACTCATAGGGACCCATCAGCTTTTTCCTGATCTCTGCTCCAAGCTTTCTGGCTTTGAGGGGAACTGTTCTCCAGCATCTTTATTTGAAATGAAAATGTCAAAATATTTTGTATCTGTGAAACAATGTTGAGGTTCGTTGGTAATTTTTCTCACTGCTTCTGACAATCATAAAATACATTTGTGTACAAAGGAAATAGTATCACGTCCAGAACCCAGCCATTTCCCCGCACACTGAAGTACAGATGCTTAATGCATAATGTATTGTAAACACCAAAGGCACAGTCGGTCTCACTTTCCTGTTTTCTGTACATGTTCTGCCTTGGGGAGCTGGGGTTTGTTTCATGTATATTAACCTTGTTTCTCCAGCCAAACTGAAATTAGAGAAAAATATTCAGTAAGATAGAACTAGGCTATAAAAATGGGTCCTGCCTTTACATTAGGGATTTGCCCTTTATTGTGACCCTAACCTACTGCACAGAACATAGCGAGCCCTCAGTGAGTTGGAAAGGCTACACAGACTCAGACATGGCCAAAGCCAGTTAGTGTCCACAAGGAGCAGAGAGGTTTGCAGTTTGGAGGGAGCGAGGCTCAGTGAATGAATAAGAAAACAGAGGTAAGCCTCATAGATGAGCCAGTCATTGTATACATACCAGATTTCCAATACTGATTGCAAGGTGAAGTCCAGATGACCTCAGGGAATTCATTCTCAATCTGGAATTTGTACAAACTGAGTAAACTGCAGCCCAAGGTAAGAAACTCCGTTCTTTCCCTCATGGCAAAAGCAGTGATAGCATTTGAGAAGGTCATGCCACTCCTCAAGACTCTACAGCCTGACCCTTGGATAACGCGACTCCAGGGTGTCAGCTCCTCCTTCTGGGGATGGGAAGGTTGCCCACATTGCATCGGGGAATCTGGGGGCCACCATTATAGGTTCTAAGGTGTGGATGGGGCTAAATTGTTCTGCAGACAGAATCAGTCATGGTCACAGGCAGTAACGTAACAACTCACACAGGCTCCTTGGTTCCCACCCTGCCACCTCCCTACAATTTCTAAATTAATAAGCAGAATATGACCTTAATAATGTGAAGGCACAGAAGACTTTCCATAGAAGGGATTCTGTGTACTTAAAAAATACAGTGAAACTGATTGTGGCAGGGGTGTAATGAAAGGCATCATGTCTTCCTGGTGCAAAGAGCAGGTGAAAGTTAGATAATTCTGCAAACACCAATTTCCAAGAGAGCTGCAGTAGGAGGATACAGGAAGGTGGCAACTTTGTAATCACAGGGCAACGGTCCTACAACTGTGACTACTACTGCAAGAATAACATTGCTTTCTGTCTCACCTCAAGTGAGCGAGTTTCTTGGTTGCAATGTTCTCTCTATTTCCTGACCAAAAGCCATGACCACAGCCTGCTGGAACTCTCCCTGTACACTAACGTCAGAATGAGGTGGTTACAGGAAGTGTCCAAACATTTATCAGCATCCTCGTCCCCACGCAGTTAATTGCAGTTAAAGATTTGAGATGACAGCTTCCCTGGCATCAAAAGACTAGACTAAGGATGTGACCTGAATCAACTTTACAAAACAATGTCTATGACTGATAAGAAGAAAAAACGCTTTTTTTATTACTCTCATATGCCAGTAAGTAGAGTAGAATATTTGACTGAATACTCAGGAACTTACTTTTCAGCTCTTCTTGGGCATTTTGTTCAATTGCTGCAAATCCTTTGCATCATCAGCTTCTGATGCTTTCTTTATCACCTTTTCCCCCTCCTAGCCAGAGGGACCATGTCTTTGTGCTGCAGAGCATGGACCTATAATGCTCCTTGTCCTCGCTTGCTAAACTGCACTGAAGGACGTTAGGGGAGGTGGTGCTAAGCGCCTTCTAGCTTGCATGTCCTGTGACTTGGCAGCAGAGCAGCACTGACCCCAGACGCTGGTGTCCCTGCTGAGATGTCCTCGGGGTGCCTGCCTTCTTCACTCAGCTGTCTCGTGTCCCTCTATCAGAGAGGCCTCTGTAACCTTGCTTTCTGAAATAAACACTCTCATCATGCCTTCCCTTCTTTTCTTCCTTTCCAGCACTCATTACCTCTGACAAGTGCTTCCTTGTTTGTATTTTCTCTCCCCTTATTAATATGTGAGTGGCATGCCCGGCACGAGACACGCTGTCTGTAGTGGATGTCTAGCAACTGCTGTTGGATGTTTGATAAATGCATTTCCCTGAGCTGATTGTCAGCTACCTTAATTTTGTGTTGCCTAAGATAAGGGAAAAGCTGTATATAAATGAGCTTGATTGGCTTGTACGAATATAAAACAGGTGTGTTTGTGTGATGGCCACCTTCGTACTCAGAAGAGAAAGACCTTTATCCAAGGAAATGAGCTGGGATCGAGAAAGCAAGCTTTCGGGAGTCATCATCAGCTGGATGCCTAGCGTAGGAGGGCATTACGTGAATCTAATTTATAAACTACATTGTTCGCTCATTCAACAGGTAAACAAGACTTTACTGAAGGCCTAGAGATGGTGGGAGGTGACTTTTTAAAGTTACAATAGAGTAACCAGGCTCTGGGCTCAGGAGAGTTCTGGAAGAGTTCTTGGGTGTGCCCAAGAGAAAGGAAAGGAGTCGCGATCCTGGTGCTGCGCTGGCAGGCAGCTGGGTTGATCTGGAGTGGGGGCTGGGCTTCATTTCGTGCCCTTTGGTGCCTCTGTGAGGGACCAAGCCATGGCTTCATGATGGGACCTGGTCTCCACCGCCATGTGCTTGTGACCAATACTGAGTAGGTCCAGAGTTCAAAGTGCTTACTCAAGTCACTCAAGTAGCTGCACGGATAGGTGCTGACAGGCATGAGAGAGGTGTGCAGATTTTTTTTTCTTTTTAAATTTGTGAGTTTTTAAAATTTGATTGGTCCACTTTAAACATACATAATGATAACTTTCATCTTAGGGAATATGTATCTGTATATGACATAGCTTGCTTCATTTTTTCCTTCTATTCTCTTCTTATCTCTTCTGTCCTTTCCTCCCTTGTTCCTCTTTTCATTTGAGTGGATTATTATTTTTTTTAATTCAAAGGGAATATCGTGTTCCACAGAAGTTACCTTGTCACTTATTTCCGGGACCTTATCATGGTTGAGGGCACTTTTACTCTGCAGGAAGTCCCAAACAGCACTCAGAACTTCCACAAATGAATAGACACCGTCAGTTCCTTTACTTGTGGGACAGGTAGTTTTTGAAAACCAAGTTTCACAACATCCCATCACCCGTTTCAGTTATTTTCTGTATTATTCTTCAAGGCGTTGAATTACTTTTTGTCCTTTGCAGATTATTTGCAGCAGTTATCTGTTGGGAGTAATTTAAAAACTGGACAACTTAAAAGTTATTCAAAAATCTCAAAAGGAAATTACCCAAGAGGATTATCCAATTAAGCAAGTGCAAAGGGGAAAGCACACATTCTGATGTGTATGTTTGCCCTCTGTTTTTTTTTTACCCATGAACTAGTTACCATGTGCTGTAGCTATAAAGCATTTGTCACAAGAAGACTGCTTGCAGTGGTGTGCCTTCAGGCCCCGGCTGGGGACCGAGGGGTGTGGCTGTCTGTAGCCCTGCCCGACAGGGAGGAGTCTGTGATACTGAACTCTGAAGGATGGGTGGGAACCGCCATGCCTTTACTGCCCTACATCATTCTAAAACGAGAGGACTTGGTTATCTGTTGAAAACATTTATATTATTTTCTTTTAAATTCTTGAACTTATATACAACACTATGTTTTATTCTGGGTAAATCATTTATCTGTTTGAGCCAATAGCATGTGAAATATGAGGTGTGATCAGTATATACAGTGAATAAACAAATTTTAAAATGTATTATAGTGAAAGAAACCTGACCATGAATGTCTCTTAAAATATTCCCCTTGCTTCAAATACACTTACCCATTGTTTTGGCCACTTTTTGAAGTGGCTCCAGAAGTCCTCTTTCCTGAGTGTCTTTATAAAGTGTGACCAAAACTACAGTGACTAGAGTGACAAATACAGATCCCAAAGGTGCAACAGGGATTGTGAAAGGGAAAGAAACTGGTTGAAAAGAAAGAACAACCGGGATGAGGCCATGAGAAAAGAAGGAAGGGAAAATGATACATACACACACACAAGATAGCTAAGATAATTGTACTGCTAATTTTTATCTGTTCATTGAAAGGAACAGTTAGTGTTTATATTGTTTGATGAATTTTGCATGCCTATGTCTGGTAATCTGAGCAAACTACTGTGAAGATAACCATGTGCAATATAATAACCGTTGTTAATTTCCTATCACGTCATTTTGCAATTATGCATTTTTTTCTCTTTAAAAACACTATAGTGACTGCTGCTGCCAAGTGGCATCGAACACAGAGGCAGGCTGGTAAAGGTGTGACGCTGCATCCTCATCCATCAGTCACTGGATCTGGCACCATGTGACTTCCTGCTCTTCCCCAGAGTCAGCATGACCGTGGAAGGTGTAGTAGATTGACAACTGGTGGTCAATTTACAACCCCAGCTGAACTGAGTAAGCGTGGTGCTGGGTGTGGGAGGCCCACCTGGGGACTGTTGCCAGCAGCATAAGAGGCAGAACTAGAGAAGAGGAAGTGAGGCTGCTGGGAGCTAAGAAAGGCTGTTGAGAGCAGAGAAAAGTCTGTTGGGAATTGAGGATGGTTGTGGTACTTTTCAGGGGCACTCTGGTTCTTACTGTGTGCATCACTTCCTGGCTCTGGAGGGGGAAAGGTGCACAGCTCAGTCTCCTGAAGAAGCTTGTCGCACTGCCTTTCCTGATCATTGGAGGAGCTTGGGACCTCACCGTTCCTGAGGATGGCTGTGTTACCTTTCAGTGGAGCTGTGGTTCTTACTTTGCATGTCGCTTCCTGGCTTCAGTGCAGATCCCTCAGCCTGCTAGCACAGATCCTTCATCCCACCAGCACAGACTTTCTAGATTCCACCGCTGACCTTTGGGCCTTCCCACTGCAGATTCGTGAAACAGGCCTGCATGAGACATTATTGTGGGGGATTTTGGGCCTCTAGCTGGATGCATGGGAGGCATTATTATGAGCTGTAGGTTTTCAGCTGGACTAAGGCAGGACATTATCATGGGATCCAGGCCCTCAGCTGGATTCTTTGGTCTTTAATGTGTGGACAGATTTCCTGCACTCTCTTGTACATGATTCTTTGGGTGACTATTATAAATAATCTTATAAAATATGTGTCCTGCATTATACTGTTTCACCTTGCAATACCCCCCACACCAACACAGAAGGGAAACATTTTGAATCAATTCGGGATATGCAGGCAGCCAGACATGTGCAACTAAAGACACTCCTGAAAGAGGACTTCCAGACCTGCTTCAGAAAGAGGCAAGAACAATGAGACAAGTGTGTTCAAAATGAGGGGGGTGAATTTTGAGGGGAGTTTATGGTGATGTGTATTTTAATATAACAAATTTAAAAAATCTGAACATTACCATATTTTTTGATCACCCCTCCTAAAATGTAGACACCTGCTACCTCTCAGTGGGGTTAGGTTCTCCTATCTTCATGGCACGTGTCCAATCAGAATGTTGATTTGACACCTGTGACACCCAAGGGCCCTAAGGGCCAGGGCTATGTATGTAGTTGTCCAAGGGCCTGCTGGGTGCCAGGAACTGACCAGAACACAGCATGTGAGAGAATCCCAGCCTGGGGGGAATGTCACCTAACAGCCACAGAGCCCTCAGCTGACCAGTGTCCTTCACACTGCAAAGCAGGGACAACCGGCTCAGTTACAAATGCTGAGAAGGGGCTTGGAAGCAGCAGGGCCAGCCAGGGCCTGAGCCTGTCAAAGCTTCTAGGAGGAGAGGATGCTCTGCCCAAGTCCTGCAGGAAGGTTGAGCACAGGTAGGAGGGGCTGTCTCACTCCCACTTGGAGCCCCCCTGCCCTTGATTTTCCCTTCCTTGAGCATATCTCACTGCCCTACATCAGTACGGGCACATGGCACATTCTAAGTAGGGCTGTATAAAATTTTTTGACTACAGAGATGTGATCGAGCACTTTACCCACCAATCTGCTGTATCACATTGCACTTGCCTTCTTCATTTTTTCTCCAAATAACTCTTGAGAGGTTTGAGCGTGCTTGTAATCCTAGCGCTCTGGGAGGCTGAGACAAGAGGGTCATGAGTTCAAGCCCAGTTTGGAGAACTCAGCAAGACCTTTCCTTAATAATAAAAGCAGCAGCAGCAGTAGTAATAATAATAATAATAATAATAAGAGGGCTGTGTATGTTGCTCAGTGTGAGACCTGAGTTCAATCTCAGAACCCGCCCCCATCCCCAAGAGAGCCCTTGAGAAAAACCATCTTCCAATTTGACTAGCAGGACATGGCCATCGAATGGCAGCTTTGCTTTCATCAGGGGCTGCCACGTGTGGCTTTTCAGTGGCTTTTCCTTCTTTCCACTGCTGACAGGAAGCCCAGAATTCCTCCTGCAGCTGACATCTAGCAACTGCACTGGCACAGCCCCTGCACTGTTCGTGCTGTCACACTACCCCCTTCGGGCTGTCCCCTGCCTTTTTTTACAAGTTTAGATGACACAGTACTTTTTTGAAGCATATGGAAATCTCATGGAAACACCAGCCTCGGTGTAAATAAAGAGATCCACTGCTGGGTCACATCTCTCTAGAGAGACGCCAAGTGCTGTGTACAACAAATTAAAACCTCCAAAACCTCCTTCTAAAAACAGTGAAGTGGAACTTATCTCTGGGAACATTTTGTAAGTGGGACAATTTTAGTTTTCCACAGGCAGAACTTGTATAAGAAGTAAACCTTAATTCATGCTGGAAGTCAGCATTACTTTTGACTTGCATTTCAGTTTGCAAAAAAAAAAAATTATAATTAATCAGATTCCTCTCAAAATTAGGATTTTGGGAGATACTTTTAACAGAAAGAAACAAAATACCAGAAAAATGTTTGAATCTCTGACTTACGTACAAAAAGCAGAGTCCGGCAGGTGTTTGGGAATCATTAGAGATCATGCCACAACACCCAAGCCATGTCTCCTGCTGGTCTAAAGCCACTGTCACCAAGACCCGGATGGATAGCTCTCTGAAGACTCCAGCGCACCAAAGCTATCGCAGACATATTGAAAAGAGCTAACAATAAATCCAATGTTGGAGACAAAAGTTAAGTCTAAAAATTAGCCCTTGTGTGACTTCAACTCCAAAGCATCGTCACACACACTATCCTTTCATTTCGCCACCATCACAGCCGCAGTTTCACTGAGCATTGATGGCGTTGACCCTATGGCCGGGCAGATAAGTTGATACTAGAAGAACCATCTTCCTAAAAGCATGAACTCCACCTTCTCATCTGCTCACTTCTCATCTGCTCACTTTCAAAGAAAAAGCAGTATGCTATCGCAACGCATGTACAGGCTGGGGTGGCGGCAATGGTGTGGATAGCATGTGTGCTCAGCCAAGGTCATGCAACTGTTGTAGGTAAACAGTGAGCATAGGTCTCCTCAGTTTCCCTCCGAATCTAACACTGCACAGTAGCGCCCCCTTGTGCACGGTTTCATTTTCTCTAGCTTCAGTTATCTGCAGTGAACCAATCACAAAATACTGAATGAAAAATTGCAGTAATAATTCTTAAGCTTTAAATAACTTGTGTTACAGATTACGGTTACAGCTTTCTCTATTTCATTATTAGCTGTTGCTTGTTATCTCTGGCTGTGCCTACTGTATAAATTAAATTTGATCAGAGGAATCTACCCGCAGGAGAAAACACCATGTATGTAGGGCTCTGAACCATCTGCAGTTTCAGCTGTCCACTAGAGGTCTTGATGTATCCTCCGTGGAAGAGAGTGGAAAATTTCCTAGGATAATTTTACCAGAAGCATTAGGTCACTAGCCCAACAGTTCTAACATAAGTTTCTTCCATTAGACTAATGTACCCCAACTAGAGTCATGCTAGACCAACAGCCACCAGACAGTGACACTCAGCACCTTGGCAAAGGCTGGCCGGAACTGGGGCCAACAGGAGCTTCCCCAGGATAGCAGGAGGTGTGCTTCAGGGTGGGAAAAACACATGCTACTGCTGGGGTCTGTGTCTCAGTTTGGTTTAGAATTAGCCCCAGAGAGATCTGGGGAAGATCAGAAAATTAGGTTTACTTAAGCAACAGCAGAAGAATGAAATGAGATAATCCAGGTGAGACGACGCTGCAACCAGAAATCACATAAATTTCTATCATTAGCCTCAGCTGCCCCAATCCTGTACCTGCATGAAGGTGAAGCAGACTGTACGGAATGGGACACACACACACACATACACACACACAGGCATGCATGCATGCACACACACACGCACACACTTCAGATTTCCCACCTTGGGTTTAAACAGCCACCAGCCATTGTTTGCTGTGATTTCCTGTTGAGGTTGATATATCACAAAGAATCCATCCTGTAGTCAGAAATACAACTCTGACAATCCTCAAGGCAGAGTTTTCTAAGCAAAGCTGGGCTCTGGGCAGATCACGCCCACATGGTATTTCTTTTATTCAAGTGAAATAAAGTTTAAATGAATACTGGGGTCGCCTTTGAAGGTCTCACAGAAGCACAGCCTGGAGACGCACTGGGAAGATGTCAGGAACAGCACTGGAGCAGGAGCCACGGGCTCAGCAAAGACTCACTCACCCTTTGGCTCAGCTCTCGAACCCTGCTATGTGCTGAGCAATGATTTACACACAGATGCTGGGACAGCACCGACAAACCAAGCTTGCCTGTGTATACACTCTGTGCCTGTCACTGCAGCGATGCAGGTGTGGCTTCTACCCATGACATCTCATGTTTAGCAGAAAAATGAAAAAATATTAGCACATATGCAAAAGATACATATTTTACATAACACCATTGTTTTCAATATGTATATGTGTGTGTGCTTGAGGCTGGTATTTTCTCTTAATATAGGTAGGAGGGGTGGGAACTTCAGGGACTGTACGTGTCCTTATAGACATAAGCACTGCAACATGAAAGCCAGGACCTGGAAAGACAGAGTTTGGGGGGACAGAACAGTGTGTTCTGCTCAGTTGTGGTGTAGACCATATGCAGAAGGCCAGGATGGAAGCAATCACATCACAATAGCACAAGGGCTTTGACAAATTCTGAGACTAGATGGATGATGGTTTAGCTGGGATTCACTTGATGGGTGGGGACTGGCTTTCCCACACTGACCTAAGTCGCTGGGAGGTTGGATGGGTGGAGCCAGAGAGGAGAATGGGAAGCTTGGATGCTGCACAGGTCCCAGTCATGGGGAGTGAGCCATTGGTGGAGAAGCACAGTGCGGTTGCTGATGTTGCAGGACAAATGAAGGAGGAACCAAAAGCATTAAGATTGGTGGCTGGGAGAGAAGAGGCTTCCACAAAATGGGAAGTGTGGAACAGAGCTCACGTATGTGAGGAGCCCGAGAAAGGGAGATATTGACGCTGTGATGTGCACAGGACATCCAGGGTGAGGTGCGGAGGAAGAGCAGGTTCTCAGGGATGTGAGCCAAAGATGGGGACAAACAGGGAGGGAGAACAGAGAAAAGGAGAGATGAGAAACTAGAGGACACCGCGTGTAGTGTTGGGAAACAAGGCTGTGGGTTTGGGAGGTTAAAAGACGAGGGCTGTGGAACATGGGGTGGTGGTGTCCGCGTGGTCCCCACACACTGCTGCTGTTGGGCTGTGAATGCTCGGGTGCCCTGGGCACTATACAAGCACATGAGGCCCCAGGAGACGCACCTGCAGAGGCAGGTGCAGGGCAACGCACAGGATTCTCACCTCAGCACCAGGACACCACCATTCCTCCTGCTCTAGAAAACACCTTTGTATGGAAAACCACAAATACAGTATGTTTTATTTGACTGGAGTCATTCCTGAAAGCTTACAGAGGAATTTTTAAAGCTTTGCCTTAATGTCTTCTTCTCAGAATGGACACTCAGTCAGAACATGAAAGTGGGAAATGAAGGAAGTTCTCATTTTATAAAGATAAAACAACACCAAAAGGATCACTCGAAGATCAACACAGATATTTTAAAAGCGTTGATTCCCTAAAGAAGCAACACAGTATCCTTTGTTAAAAGCCATTCTGCATCTTCTCCCCAAATCCAGAGTGCACCCCCTCACACACCTAGCATGCTGCTTGGGACCACATCAGCTGTTGCTCTGCGGATAGCAGCAGCCTTTCCTTCAATGCACTTTGGCTCCAAACCCCTTGCCTTTCCTGCTCCGGACTTTAAGGCACCCTGTGTCCCCCCACTGTTAGGTCTGGCGATGCCTCTGCACCTTC
The DNA here is from genome assembly GCA_004027595.1 of Dinomys branickii. NCBI lineage: Eukaryota > Metazoa > Chordata > Mammalia > Rodentia > Dinomyidae > Dinomys > Dinomys branickii. Next base: position 213,098 of record PVLD010000775.1, read on the forward strand.
CTGGGGGCTCGTACTGTCCTCACACTTTGTGCCACCAACATGGACAGCTTAACAACCCAGAGAGGGCATCAGATTTTAATCCCCAAACTGGGTCTAGTTAGTCTTTCCAAAGCTTAGCAAAGTCACTTCCTTTGGCTTCTTTTTCTTCAGTGAGCTTTAAACTTCTGTGCTAACCATGGGCAGGCCACCCATCCTCCCCAGACCCCACACGGCAGCCCCATGGAAGGGAAAGACGCCTTGCACCCCTCTGCAAGAATGTCAGCATCAAAAGCAAGGGGAAAAGGGCTCTGGGAAGCAGGTGAGGGCGCAGTCTGCTCCTGACAACCACCCCATGTTACGGTAGTAAAGGCAAAAGCCCTGTTCCCTCACACTCACCCTCAGACCAGCATCTCCTCTTTTATTAAATGGAAGCGATTGTGATTCCCTCAGCAAAGAAAAAAATCAGAGCTATCCTTTTGCTCAATTATAGTTCTCTCTACTGTCTCGCTCCCTTTGAGCAGTCACCCAAGATATATTGGGGTCACTGCAGGTATAGCAGGGTCACCCCAGCAGTCATGGCCAAGGAAGGCCCTAGGAACTCTGAGGCTGAGGAGCGGGGCTGGATGGGTGGGGCGTGCCGGCCGGCTGTCCCAGGGGCAGAGCCCCACAGTGCTCTGGCGAGCTGGGTTCTCCTGGCCTAATTCCTCGACAGTAGTTGGGTAAAGCTCTTGCCCCATCGCCACCGGATCTTCCTACTTTTGCACACTCACCAAGTGTCCCATGTCCCCAGGGAAGTCCCTGCCTGGTGCTCTCCAGTCCCCAGACTCCCTCAGCTGTGAGCCTGCCCTTGCGGGGGACCTCAGTGTGTGCACCTTGACAACCTGCAGAATGGTGGTGATCTCTTTGAGTTCTCGCCAGGCCACCCGGGCACATGCATACTCGCATGCACAGCCCCCATACACACACACTTACACACCCACTCTCCATGTACTCACATGCACGCATCCACACTCACCCACACCCCCTTCATGCTGCTATCACCAGGGCTAGACACCAGGGCCCCTGCTCACGGCAAGCCCAGGTTTTGTCCCGGTGGAAGGGCAAGGAAGGGCGCCCTCACTCAGGACAAATGCACCTGGGTCCTGCAGCGCAGAACGCTGGTGCTCGGCTACAGTTTCTGCAGAGAACCCCACCACCACCACCACCTTGGGGAGCTCAGCAAGGTCCTCCCTGATAAGTCACAAGGCAGCTAGCCTCACCCCCCTTGTGGGAAAACTTTAACTCTCAATATTTCTCTCATTCCCTTACCTGTTCCACTTCAGTTCCCCTCCGCCACAAAAGCTATCCCCGCCCTCATTCACTCTGGCAGTTCACCTGCTCGGGTCGTTCTGACATGGGCAACTCCTGCCGTTCAGGTTTCTGGCCTGGACGCCCTCCCGGCCGCTCAGGGCTGGGCCTGTTCTGGCCCAGGGACATCTCCTCACCCCACCCTACCCCCGCCAGAAAAAAGAGCTTAAAGACCCACGCTTTCCTCTGCTCGGGGCTACCTTGGTCCGCTAGGTAGCCTGCTACTCTGTCCCTCCCCCAATAAAGACTTCTTTCGTGTCAGAAGGTCTGGTCTGGTTCCGTGTGGGCTCTCGGTTTCTATCACTCCCCCACCCCTCAGCTGCACCCCTCTGCCAGGCCAGGTTCAGGGCACCAGGCGCCTGTCTTCCACAGACTACTCCTTCTCATGTCTGGGGAGCGCAAGGCAATCTCCGTAGTAATTTGTAGTTCACAGGGACTGCATTTCCGGGACTCATTTATTCCTCCGACTGACTGCCGGAGTCTTAATAATTCCTCATTTCCCTGATTTCTCAGCAGGGTCAGGCTGCTCCGCAGCTCCTCCAGTCTGCGCACCCACGTGCAGCCCCTCCCCTCTGAACCCCCTTTCCCCCTCACACCCCTTACCCTTCCTGCCTGGTGGGCTGGGAAAGACCTGCTCACCCACCCTACTGCCTCATTCCGTTCGTCCGCAGCAACCTGGGTAGGATTCGCATTTAGCAACCTGGGTGGATGAGACCCAAACTTGGACGACCAAATTTTAAAATGTGCAGACCTTGCTGATTCTCATTCCTGATGAATAAAGGTAAAAGTACACGCTCCTCCCTCTGCACACCCGCACGCAGCCCTTACCAGCATGGCAGGGAACCCCGAGGTCACTGTGGTGTCCACTTTCTGATGGGAGGCCACCAGGAGCGACATCGTGGCCACTCCCTTCCACACACCTCCAGAGCATCCAGACCCCGCGAGCTCTGAGCTCTCCTCCGCATGCTTCCTGGCTGGGAAGTGGAGCAGGAGCCGCCAGCTTCTTGTCTTCCTGGGCGTGATGCATGGCCCTTCTCTGCCCTCCCTCCCTGCTCCGTCAAGGGGACAAGGGAAGGGGCGAACCACTCACCCAAAGTGAGGTTCACTCAGAAAATCCCATTCTGTCTCTGGAATTCTCCAGGGACAAAGGGTAATTAGGGAGCCTTGGCTGAGCCGCACTGGATGGATCCGGGGACTGGCTCCCGACATTCCTGTCCCCATACCTCCCAGCACCCTACCCTCCCTGCCTCCATTCCGCTCCTCCAGGCTCCTCTTTGACCAATTCCATCCTGGCCTGTGATAAAGCACCCCACATATTTGTGCTGCCGCCTCCCTCCTCGTAAATTATATCAGTTCCCCAGACGAAGGCCCCTTGGCTCCAGAGGAGGATGCCATGTTATTTATGCTGCACTTACACACCTGCATATTGAACTCTATATTTAAATCAGACAACAAATCAATGGTACCAAGGGGAACAGATGGCAGAAGCCCTGCAGTGCTCCCACAGGCATCCACGGGGTGCTGCTGGGCTCTTGGATGGATGGCCACTCCCTGGCTCAGGTCAGCACGGACCTCCACCTTGATGCTCTCTGCTCAGTCTCTGTTTAGGAGCTGGGGGATGAAGCAGTGAGTCCTACAGAGATGGAAAAGGACTGATAATTAGTTTGTTCTTCTGAAGGCAATGCCCTCCCAGGTCTGACTTCAGTCCTTTCCATATCTATTACTGGAACGTGGGCATCAGAGAGCCGGGGTGGGCCGGGTGGGGCCTCAGGCAGCGCCTCCCGGCAGAGGAAAGGAGCTTCCAAGAGGAGCTCTGTCCTAAAAGCGGGCCAGGAAGGACTTCAGGATGGTTTTGCAAATCTGCTCAGGGCATAGAAGGAGTCTAATATAGTTGATTCCAAGTAACATGGAGTTTAAGCCCAGAAACTATTAACATTATGTAATTCAACATCCAGTGCTAATTCCCTACTACATTCTGTATAATTTTGTATTTTTGGTATTGTTTATGGCTTATTCTGGTTCATTTGTCTCCATTCTTTTGTCTTTGAAAATAAAAAACAAAAAAACAAAAGAAAAAAAAAAAGCCCAGAAACTAGACCAGGAGCTTTCTTCGGTGGAGCATCTCACAAATAGAGAGCTTTTGAAAGCAGTTGACACTACAGTCTGTTTCTCCTTCCTGAGGGTTTTCTTTTCCAGTCATGAGCGAATCAGTAAGGCTGATAACATGAAACTCAGAAGCATGGAATCTTGCATCTTGGTGCATTACAATTTTTATCAAATAAGACCAAACTCCTGGCAAATTAAAGAATGTTTATTTTCTAAATAATATGTGCCTGCCAAAAAATAAGCAAACCAAGCCTGTTCAAATAAACCTCATCTCTGGGACAATATGACTTCTTGGCAAAGATTTTTTTTTTTGGTACTGGGAATCGAACTCAGGACCTCACACTTGCCAGGCAGGCAATGTGCCACTGAGCTACATCCCTGGCCTGCAACATTAATTTTATAAGAAGCATTTGCTTTTACCCTTCTGCCCCCAAAGCTTCATTCAAATGAGATGATTTGGCTTGGAGGTGAGCACCTGCAGATGGGCCACTTTCTAAATGGTACCCGAGGGGAAGAGAAATTTAAGACAGCCCTTGTCTCACGAGCACCACCTGACCAATTTCCCTTATAGAAAGTCAGTGGCTTTTCCTGCTGAAATTTGAACTATCTAGGAAATGTTTAGGATAAAGTTCTCTGTGCTGAAGAACCAAGAATGTCAGACTTAGAAAGAAAAGTTCACTGGTGCTTATTCTTAAATCCTGGATTTCATATGGTAGCCTCTCTTTCAGTTCAGCACAGACTACACTGAATTCCAGCCTGATTTCCACACTTACTGCTGCTACCTTGGGTGATCATCCAACAAGGCCTTTCAAGTGTGAACAGGGGCAGCGAGGTGTCATTCTTTCCCTTTGCTCAATCTTCCCTCCAAAATATCTTTCTTTTTCAGATCTGCAAGCTCTAAGCATATGCCTGGCTGAATCTCATCTTAATTAAAAATACCATGTCCAGTTTGGGGCCTGCAGAAGTGAGATGAACTGTTCTTGGAAGGAGTTCAGAGGAGGACATAAAAAATGAGTAAGGTAACTTATTTCTCCACTTAGACAAATAGACAAGAGGCACCAGGAATTTCTGAGGAGGACAGCATTGCACGGAGTAAGTTCAAAGCAATTTCGCACATGAAGCCTTTTTTTAAAGAGTGACAAATGAGTATCTATTTTCTATTCTCAATGAGAACTGAGAAAGAAAAGGTCCTGATTTGCATTTCAGCAGAAGGGATATGGGTCAGACATTACAGTATGCAACCCATGAAGTCAAGAGGATTTTTCTCCTTTTTCCTCTTTGGAGAATTTTATAAAATATGCAAGTTTAGTGGCCCTAATTCAAAAATATGAAATCCAAAATGTTCTAAGTCCAAAACTTTGGGAGTACTGACAGGACACCACAAATGAAAAACTGCACGTCTTGAAACTTTGTTTCATGCACAAAACCATGGAAAATATTGTATAAAATGACTTTTAGGTTATGTGTGTAAGGTACATACAACTCATAAATGAATTTCCCACTTAGACTTGGATCTCATCCCCAAGATACTGCATTTCATACATAAGAATGCAGTGATGCTTCATAAACACTTTTGTTGACAAACAGTTTGGTTCACAAATACAAGCATTTGGTGAAATTTTGTTTCTATTTGCAAACTCTAGATCAGGTGACAAGCATGATGGTGGCCATCTTTCCGACACAGACACAAAAATAGCCGTCTTTCCCCAAATCACAGAACACATTAAGTTCTATGAGGCACCACTATATTCCAAAATCTAAAAACAACCGAATTCTGAACTATACACATGCTCCCTACTGTTCCTGATGAAGAACCCTCAACCAGTCCTGGCTGTTTCATGTTTGCAACAGAAGTTAGAATTCACTTCCAGGGCTGTCCAGCTGCCTAGAAGTGACCCATGGCTGTTGACTACATTGTCTGTTAAGGTCTTTATTTTTTTCTTCCCAGAAAGTTGTTGATTTCCTCAAAGGAAAACTATGGCTTTGAAGTAAAGTGTTATCTTTTCACAGACGAGTTCTTGTGCTAACACAGTCATTGCTGCATCCTAGAACTCTAGAAACTCAGTTTCCTAGAGTTTGTTTTCCTTTTTGCTCCAAATTGTAAGACACAAGGTCTGAGAAGAGTCTGTAATTCCTTAGAATGTTCCTCTGTAGTTCTGCTTCTGTTCCCTGCTGCTTCTGCTGGTCCAGGAGCCTCTACCGTGATACAGAATGCTCAGCTTTCTGCTACTGTAGTGAAGGCCAGGACCTGAGGCCCAGCTTCCTGCCCTCAGTCCCAGCACTGGGAGGACAGCACACAGCAGGCCCTGCCTCTCAGGCTTGGATGCTGTGGACAGCAGGGGCCTGAACCTGGGACCTGGCGGTGGCTCGTTCACATGTGCAAGGAGGAGGATACCTCGGGCCACAGACAGAGCAGTCACTTCGGTCCTTGGAGGGTTTCTGCCTGAAGATGGAGATGCCACATGAATGCCCCACAAGTCCTCTCCCTCCTACACACCTTTGCCCCCTCAGACACCCAGCTATTTCCAGACTCTGACCGTGGAGACACAGAGAGACAGCATCAGGCAAAGGGCAACTTCCACTCCACCTGCCCAACACATGACTAGAAGGAAGCAGGTGGCTGGCAAGGGCTGGGGACAGCCTCTCCCACAAACACTGCCCTGCCATGGACCACACAGGGCTTTCATGGGAGAGAAGGGTGTCATGGAGACCCAAGTGACCCCAGGGAGCTCAGCATCTCAAAAGTGTAAATTAGAAGAGCTCCAAATAAAAACAAGTCCTTGCAGGCACCCACAGAGGAAAAACAAAAGGGGCACTGCAAGCGCCAAGGGGACATTGTGCTTTGCCTATCCGTCTCCCACCTAATTCCACATGCAAATGTAAAAATCAGCGGAACTGCAGCCTGCATTTCCATAATGTTCACTCTGCACTAACACAGGAGTGTAATTCCCCACAGCTGCACCTGCTCAGAGGCTGCCTTATGCTCAAGGAACTCAAGCTGCTTTTTTGTACAAGCTCAGCCACAGCAGCACAGCAGCAACCGAGCTCAGGGGTCCCCTCTGTGCCCACATGCTTTACAGCTTGGGTTGATTTCCTCTAGTGCTGGGTGTACAGTTCTTTCCATGAAGAGATTTTCATAAACTTTCCCATGGAAATGTAGTAGGAAGTACTTTACAACAATAAAGTGTTCTTGTCTTATCAAAGGACTACACACTTTTTCGGAATCTTAGTTGAATGCATGAACCAGACAGAGCATAGACAGAAGGAGAAAAAGCTCTGACCTCAGAATCAGCATGTCTGGCTTCTTATGCTAGGATAGTCACAAGCTTGCTGCATCCGTGAAACTCCAAGAGATCTCACACCCAGCCCCAAATTTCATCTGTAAATTGAGTGTGTGTGTGTGTACATGCACACTGTCAGAGCATGTGTGAATAATGCTGGGGCCTGGGAAACAGATGTGACCATATCATAACACTGGGGAGCTGATAACCTGGAGCTGGAGGCCCATGGAGCTCTTACGACATATGATCTCTAGTACGTATGAAGAAGGAGCACTGAAGCCCATGGGACTGCAGCCGAGTGGCCATCATCAGCACAGCTGTGACTTGGTTGCATCCACCTGTGTGAGGAGAGCTGCTTGAGGCCACAGGAAAGACACTCACCTCTGGAACCTGCTGAGCAAGAGCCCTGGAATTAGGCTTTGGGAGTGAAGGACATGAGAGGCAGAGCAGAAACAAGAGCCACAGCAGTGGCCTGAAGGCGCTCTGGTACCTCACCAAGAGCCAGACAGCACCTCAGCTGAGGAGGAGCATGGGGCACTGACAAGCCTGGTTTCTTGTCTGATGGACAAGACAGCACCTGCCCAGGGCAGGAAGTTCCCATGGGACCTGAGGTGTAGACAGAGGGACAGTGTGCAGCTCCCAGCATCCCTGCCAGCTCTTTCCCTGCTTCTGAACGCACCTGTCCTGGCACCCTAGTTCCACATCCAGAGCCAGCTTCTCAGGGACATCCTCCTGCTGCACCGGACTCCTTTTATGTCCCTTTTTGCTTTGTTATGATTTCTAGGCAGCAGAGCTCTCAAAAATGCTGTTTCTTCCTTTCTTATGAGAATTGTTCTTGTCCTCCCTTCCCTATTACTTTCACTAAAATCACTTATAATGTACCTTACAACAGAATCTGAAGTTTACATTGCCTTTAACAAAACATATTTTGCATTATTAGTGTTTAATGTGTTCGTGTGCTTCTGCCCAGTGTCATGCAGGTTTCCGGGCTGCTAGAGGGACGAGAAGACTCGAACACCACGAATGCGGACTCTCAGCCTTGCTTGGCCTGACCAGGGTGGCACATTTCATCCTTGTCCACTAGCAAATGTCCCCAAGTTGGTGTACAGAGGATAGTAAGACTTAAGCGTCACACAAAATGTCACTTTAAGCCCGGCTGACTCTCCGTGGGTGGGCATCTAGTTCCTGACATCGTTCTTGATATTCCTTGGATCCCTTTCCTCCTCACTATTGGTTAGAGAAACGGCCCCAGGAACGTGCACAGCACTGCCCAGACATCGGTGTTCAAGACCAGAGAACACCATGGACCCCAAAGCTCCTTCATTCCCCACTGCATCCTCCCACCCCCGGGCCTCTGTCTCTCTCTCCTTGAAGACTGGCCTGAGATCTGGGCTTGCTCCTGCTTGCAGCTCTCCGGCCCCACCAGTGCTCCTCATTTCCACAGCCCATGCTCCATTCCCTTTTTACTTTTGTAAGATTCACAGTGAAGATTTAAAGGAAATTATTATCTTGAGTTATACTTCATGTTTTGCCATTTTGATACTGAGCCAAAGTCATAAGAAAACTCTTATCTTGACCATGGCTTTACAGGGACATTTCAGGTCTGAATTACTTTGCCAGAAAGAAAGAGAAATGTCACTGCAGTATTTTTAGAGAATGTATCATACTTTCTTCGTCTTTTTTTCTTTTTTTTTTTTTTAGTTCAAGCTACCTTAATTCCCCATAGGCACTTAACAACAGTATTTTCCTTTCAAACTTGCCAGGCCTCTGGGTAAAATGATCCAATTTTTCCCAAAAGATAACGATTTGGTAAGAATCTTCTAATAAAGAATCTAAGAAAACTCTACAGACTCAAGTGTCCAGGCGCTTGTACTGATAGCTGATCTCACAGATGACTCCTTTCAAATGGGAAATGTTTTTTTGTAAAGCTCACGATTCTTTTTTCATTTGATATTTCTTCCGCTACATTTAAAAAGTTTGGATAGGGCCCTTAGGCCCCCCATTCTGGGAAGTCCAAGACCTCTGCTGTGCAGCTAGATTTTGTGACTCAGGGATATACTGGTGCCTACCCCTCTGGCAGGCATTTCTAGAATTGTGGTGTCAACCTGAATAAGAAGAACCCCGCTGACTGGTTTACAGTGTCTGAATGACGGACTTGGTGAAGTCTGAAGACTCAGCCTGGGTGTGGTGGCACCAACCATCAGGCCAGTAGCCCACGTGGAATACAAAGGGAAAGAAGAAGGAAGCCTTGATTTTGCTCCTTTGGAGAAGCCCTGTCTTCACCAGCATCTTTGGAAGTCCATCTCCAGGCTTCCAGCACAGGCTCCTCACTCTTCCAGTGCAGACCCTTCAGCCTCCCAATACGAACTCCATGGAGCCCTACAGTGTGCTCCAGGCCTTCAGGCCTTCGATCTGACGGGATCCTCCAGCTCTCCAGTGCACACATTGCCCTTTCCACTCTTCCACTCAGACTCTGCAGGCCACCAATGCAAGCCTACCTAGTAACGCTTACTGCGTATTTTATGCTAAATCTATTCCTCTGGTGAACCATGGTTGATACAATATTATTTGATAAATACAGAGGAACTCTGACTTAATTGAAGTTCTACAAACAGATTCAGAAGAATTCACCTAAATGCTGATGCTCACAGGGACACAGTTGAAGGGCTCAGGCCTCGGGCAGGACTAGCCACATCTCCAGCACTAAAGCCCCTGGAGGGTGCTTGCTGAACGCCTGCTCTCTGGCTGAGCTGGAGCAGAGCTCCTGAGCCCTGTTAAACCAGTGTCTTTCTGAGCACAGGGCCCTTGAATTCCAGTGGCATAAGTGCTCCCAGACTGAGACTGGATGGAGACTGAAGGACAGCGTGTGCATGTGCATTCTTTGCACCCACCTGGTCAGGCAGCAGAGAACAGGAGCGAGCAGCTTGGAGATAGTGGGGAGAACGAGAGGAAGGAGGAAGGCAGGACCCCTCTCCTCTGGGGTAGGCTGGGGTTCTCTGACAGGCTTCTTTTGGGCTTCCTGACACCCTCTCCCCTTCCACAGTCACATTCCCTGGCATTCCCACTTGAAGCTGAAGGATTTTATCTAACCCACAGTCTTCTTAGTCTTGCTTAGTCAGAGACAAGGACACAATGTTAAGTTAAAAATATTCCTTCACTAGGAACTGAGTCTCTGGAAACACTAAGCCCAGGCCAGGCGTCTCTGCAGGACGGAAGGGAGCCGCTACTGGTGAGCCTCTGAGGGTGAAGGTCATGCCTCACTACCACCAAAACCAGGACCAGATTCCACAGAATCCGGCCCATGAGCTAGCCCATGGCCAGCAAGGGGCGTGCAGATGCACTTGGTTCTGGGTGACTTAGTTCTGGATGACATGAGGAAAAGCAGAAAATGCACCAAGTTGCTGCAAGATTCCCTCCCAGTGCTGCCTGTGGGGCTACTAAAGAATCTGTTTTGGATTCTGCTACTTGGCTAACATGGACTGAATGTCTACAAAACCTGCTAGATGCTGACCCCCCCAGATCACAAGCTGTATCTCCTCCTATACCATAATGTCCCACAGGGAAAGTAGACTCTGCCTGTGACCAATATTGCTGTTTATTTGAGTGAGGTACAACAGCAATGCAAGAGGGTTCTTTCCCACAGAAAGAATATTTAAATAAAGAGCAAATAACAACAAAGGAGAAACACATAGCCATGGACATTTTGTTTAGCCTGTTCATTAAAAAATTTATTTGGGGCCAGCCTGGGCTACATAGTGAGTTCAAGGCCAGCCTGAACTACACAGTGAGACCCTGTCTCAAACAAACAACAACCAAACAAACAAAAGCATTTATTTTGGAAATGCATATGTCTTTAATTTCTTCTAGAAGTAGACCTACTTTCCTCTGTGAGCTGACTCAAATCAAAACCATGTGTATTTGCACAAAGTCTAATTTCTAAAGGTTCCTTTATAGTTAAGTCACTTTGGCTTAGAAATAAGTAAAATTAACTTATTCTAAATGCACAACATAGTACATAGGATTGTAGTTTCCCTCCTTTTATAAATTCCAAAATGCTTTCACAGGGTCAAATGAGCGTCACTAGATCTTGCTGGTAGCAGTGGTAGACCATTTCACACGAAGATAGCAAAACAGTAAAGAGGCTCAGGGATACTAAACTCCCTGATCAAATTCATACAACAAACCAATGGAAATGTACAAAGTGACTACCAAGTGCCTTGACTGACATTCCCACATAAGCGTCCAAACACCCTGCCTCAGTTCAAACACCACCAGCACAGGTTCACAGGCACTTCCCAGCAGCAGGTACACACTGAGGTCCAAGCTCCCTGCTTCCCAACTCCTCCAACCAACTCCAACCTATTTGTGGATGTTAAGAGCCATGTGTCTCCAGAACATGTTGCTAAATTGCTTGTGTCTGCACAGGATTCCATTGTGATGGTCTTCACAATACCAAGAGAGGCCAGAATTACCACATAAGAGCTGGCGCAGTGGCTCACACGCAGAGGTGCACATTAGATTTGGGGGGTAGATGTTATAAGACAGTGATGTGCAGATTCAGATCTGGTTAGTCTGAGGTGGGTTGAGCATAACTGTTTTGATGGGCCCTCCCTAGGCCAAAGTAATACACGCCTGCAAACATGAGCACAGAGAGTGGTTCCAGTCCTGTGGTTCTATGCAGAGCTGCCGTTTCTTACCTTTCCTCCTTCAGAGAGAGTCAGCACCTGGAAAGTTCCAAGGGCCATGTGCTCTTCCTTCACAAGCAGTCATGGTCACAAGGTCAAGTGCAGATTTCAAGGGCATCAGACTTCTGCTCCTGACCATAACAGAATGACAGGAAAGGGAGCTCATCTCCCCTTCATTATATGAACACTGGGAAAACACATAAAGTGCTGGTTGTTACACTTTGACAGTAGGCCCTGAGGAAGAGAGAGAGAGAGGGAGAGAGATAAAGAGAGAGAGAGAGGGAGAGAGATAAAGAGAGAGAGAGAGATCCCCAAGAAATGGGAACTATTCCCTGGGCTTGCAACTGCCCTTGTTCATGGCCTGGAAAGTTTCCAGCTTAAATGAGATGTGACATAAAAACTGGAGGCCGTGTGACCAATGACCCAGAATCTAGAATTCAAAGAGGTCACTGAAGCTGGACTCTGTAGAGTAGGTGCTGGATGGAGCTCTGGAAATCTTCAGTGTGTTCTCTGGAGTCTCTAGCTGAGCATAGATCTATGCACAAGGATGAGTATGAACAGAACAAGCACTGAGTCATAACACACCAAAACGCGTGCTAACTGGAGCACTAAGCAGAGATTGGCAGCAGTTTCCCTGGGGCAGGAGCTCCCACATCTGGCTAAAAGACACTTCTGAAAAACCCACAAGTAACTGTACACTGAGTGATTTCCCCTAAGATCGAGAACCACGCTGAGGCTTTACACTCACATTTCTAGCCCTCGCAGTCCTGGTGGTCTGGGCCAGTGTAACAGGGCAGGGGAAGGAAACAAAGCCAGACAGATCAGAGAGAAGTAAGGAAAGCTGGCTGCACGTGTAGGTAAATGATCATGTCTGTGGAAATTCTAGAATCGATAAAAAAAAGCTGTGAAAATTAATCAGTTTAGCAAAATTGTACAATAAAAGGTCAATGTATAAATGTGAATTATATGTGTACATGCCAACAGCGAGCAGCAGATATAGGGCAACCATTGGTGATACCCTGTTGCTTTGTCTATAATTCAATTTTGATTGTACTGCTCTTGTGCTACTTTGTGTCTTTTTGTTAATGTTTTCCTTTTTTTTTGTTTTCTTTGTTTTTTATACTTTAAAAAAAAAGAAATAGGGTATAAATTTTTTAAAAAAATTTGTAATACTATTAAAATATCAAGTAAGATTTACACTTTTTAAAATGCATAGTATTTGTATATGGAACACTATAAAATAGTATAGAGAGTATTTTGGTTTTTGTTTCTTTGAGACAGGGTCTCACCATGTAGTTTAGGAGGCTGGCCTTAAACTCACTATGTAGCCCAGGTTGGCCTCAAACTCACGATGATCCCCTTGCCTCAGCCTCCCCAGTGCTGGGATTACAGGCATACACCACCATACCTGGCTAGAGAGTAATTTTAAGACATCTACATAAAAGAATATATACACAAATAGATCCAATATGTCTATCATGGGAAGTCTCCCCAAAATGACTGATAGAGGCAGTGCAACTCTAATCAATATTCTAAGGAGACTGTATTAGAAATTCACAGGGTCATTCTAATATTGTTATGGTTGATACATTGTGTCAACTTGGGGAGTCTAGAGGTTTGGCTGAGTCACTCAGCAGCTGTAAATCTTGGGGGTAAAAAGGACATGCCCTTACCTTTCTGGGATGTTGTTTATTACGTTAATTTGGGAAGTTTAGAAGGTTAACTATGTGACTCAGAAGGAAGCCAGGGTTCTTACCTTGTACACATCCTGAGCCTGTGGAAGAGGAGGGCATGGACCTTGTGTGAGAGCTACATGCCCCCTGGGTGGGGGTAGCCTGTTTATAATATAAGGGAAGAGAAGAGGCTGCTTGCAGCCATTCTTCCCTTTTTGCTGGTTGTTTTGCTGTGCTCTGCTGCCATGAACAGTTTGCCCTCTGCCATGTGCCATTCTGCCTCAGAACCAGCCAAGTATGGACTGAAACCTCCACAAACTGTAAGCTAAATAAACCTTCCCTTCCTTCATTTTGGACATTGGGTATTTTGTCTCAGCAACAAGAGAAAAGTAACCAAGAAAAATATGAATCCCCATACATACTTCTATATGATTGTACTGGTTAACACTCCCCAGCTATGCAGAAAGATTCCTTTTGCCCTCATAGCCTTGCTACCATTTGTTATTATTTGTAGTTTTTATTGTTTGATGATGACCATTCTTTCTGGTATAAGATGGAATCTCAATGTTGCTTTAATTTGCATTTCTCCCACATTCTTCACTATTTATTGGTCATTTGCACTTTTTTCGAAAGCTGTCTATTCATTCCAAGTCTCCATTTAAAAAAAAAAATATGTGTTTCCTAGAATAATCAAAACAACTCTCAGGAGGAAGAAAAGCTGAAGATCTAAGCTTCCTGATTCCAAGACTTTTTAAAAGTTACATTAGCCCAGACAGTGCAGGATTGCTGTAAAGGTACTCCTCTGACAGAGCAGTGGGACAGGAGAGTTAAAAAATGGACCACGCACAAACAGTGGAGCTATTGTTAAGAAAAATGCAGCAAAAGCCTCTCAACAGAAAGTCGTCTCTTCTCAACACACCACACTAAAACGACTGGCCCACCACACCGCCAAAGAAGGAGTCTTAGACTTCATTTCTTACCATTTATGAAATTTAGTATTTGGTATGTTACAAAACTAAATGCAAAAATTTAGATCAAAATTTCTAGAAATAAGCAGGGAAAGGAATAATGACTTAGGTGAGACAAAAATGCCTTGAATAGAGCATAGAAAGTAAAATGATGAAAGAAGAAAGTTGACAAATCGGACTTCATCAAGATTAAGTGGCTTTGATCTTCAAAGGACCCCCTTAAGCATGAGAAGAAGATAACTGAGCCACATACAGGGAGGAACCGTAAGACCAGTACAGTTCTGAATCACATGCATTTAGAAGTCTTACAGTTCAGTATTAGGAAGACCATGACCTAATAACAACTTGGCAAAGGATTTGTATTATCTTTCTGCAAAGGAAGGTACGGATGGCACATGAGTTCTCAGAAACACACACAGCATCATTTACCCATGTCTCACAGAGTTAAAAAAGAAGGATCATTGGCGCAGTAATTCTACTTGGTGTTTTCCTGAAAGAAATGAAGACGTATATCTTCTGAACTGTCTGTACATGAAGGTTTGTAGCTGTGTACAAAACAGTACGAAACAACACATATGTTCTCCAAGTGTCAGATGGGAAAACAAACCACACTATGTCCGCATGGCAGAATCCTGCACCATAATGAAAGGGTCCAAATGCTGATAGGTCCATCACAGTGACGGGTCCTGGCAGTGTCTCCTGAGAGAGAGGCAAGACACAGGCCAGGCCATGGAGCATGTCCCCGTGGACGAGCAACAGAAGGGGTCTCACCTCAGGAGCAGAAAGTAGAACACTGGGTCCCAAGGCCGGGAGCAAAGGGAGGCACTGGCAGAAAAGGACAGAGGGAACTTGTTCTAGAGAGACAACGGTTTATGTCATAAATGCGATGGTATGAATACAACTATGCGTTTTTTTCAAAGCTCATCAAACTGTGCTCCTAAACAGGAACATTTTAATGGATGCAAATTATACCTCAATGAAGACAGCGAAAATGCATAAGGAAAATGAGTGAGAAAGGGAGAGAAGCAGAGCAGGAGCTTACTGAGAATGCAGTGAAGGAAAATATCTCAGGAGACGCTTAGTCACCAAAGTGCTCCGACTAATGTGTCTTTCCGTCAGGTTGGGGGGTGTAAGGCAATTTGATGGACTGATTTCAGGAACACTATGCTCTCGTCACAAGCAAAGTTCAAGTATTATCAGTTGAGCTTGAAAACAAAGAAAATTTTTAAAGAAACTGCTCAAAAAGGAAGGAATAACTGGGATGGGGGAAAGGAGAAAAGAAGAAAGGAATATATATATATATATATATATATATATATATATATACACACACATATAAGATAGCTAAGATAATTATAATTGTAACTAATATCTGTTAGTTCATTGAAAGGAACAGTTAGTGTTTATATTGCTTGATCAATCTTTCATGCCTATGTCTGGTAATCTGAGCAACTACTTTGAAGATAACAATATGCAATATAATAACCATTGTTAATTTCCTATCGTCTTGTTTTGAAATTCTGTAATTTTTATTATTTTCTATTATTGTAGTTAAAATTGAAAAGAAAGGAAAAAAACCCAAAGAAATTAACAAAAATAAATAGATGGGAGTTCCAGCACAGTCACACTCAGCAGTGAAGTCAGATGCACTGTGACATGAGGGGCCTCCTGGAAGAAAGACCTCTCTGAGGGCTGCCCCTTCATAAGTGCAAGGAAAATATGGACCAAAACTGTCAAAATCAATCTCATCACAACTCCAGAAATTAACCAAAGCTGGCAACACTTTAAGGAGAGTTTATTCAGAAAACAATGGCTTGCTCTTAGCCAGGGCAGAGGGCTTTGTCTTAACAATTTGTTCTGACACCATCCCTCTCCCTGCAGCTGGGCAGGTGAGAGTCACCATGTGACCCAAGGATTCCACTCCTAAGTGTCACCCCAGAGAAGTGAAGGCGTGAGACCACACCAAACCCTGCACATGAGTCCGCAGCAGGACTTCTGACAACCTCCACAAAGCGGAAAGAGGCCAAATGTCTACCACTGATGGACAGACGAACAACCTGTGTTGCAGCCACACAGTGGGATAGTGTGGTCCACAGAATCAGGGAATACTGACATGAGCTCCATAGTGTGGATGGAAACACCGCGACACGTGACAGAAGCTGGTCTCAAAGACCACATGTTGTAAGAATCATGTGCGTGAAACGTACAGGAAAACACTCTACAGAAACTACTTGCTTTATGCACAAATTTCCCACTTGATGTGAGGAAAATGTGCTAAACTTAGATCATGGTGTAGGTTGCATTACTCTACATATTCTAAAGGCTAAGAAATTGTATACTGTAAAAACATCCATGTTAGCCCAGCACGATGGCACATGCCTGTAATCACAACACTGAGAAGCTGAGACAGGAGGATCACAAATTTCTGCTGAGCCTGGGCAATGTAGTGACTCAGCAAGGCCTTGTCTCAATAAACAGATAAAAAAATAAACAAACAGGGACTGGGGGTGTAGTTCAGTGGGAAGGCCGCAGGTTCTAGCCTGACTGCTACGAAAAGAAATGGTCATTACATATCAATGCAAAACTCTGTCATTAAAAATCTTATACCCATGATTACAAAGATATGTAGCCTATGATAAACTATTTCAATAAAAGAAGACACAGCAAAGCTGTTAGAATGGCAACTGTAGGGGAGAGGGGAAAGGAGGAAGGGACAGAGGGACAGAGGAGTCTGTGCTCCACACGGCCAAAACTCAGTGCTATAGACCAAGGCAGGATCACAGGAAGCAGAGAAGTTTAGAAGGGCAGAGGAGGCGTTTCTTCTGTACGTGCTGAGCACGAGGTCTCTGGGGTGCTTCTCTTTAGAAATGAGTCTGTTGGGGGAGGAAGAGAAAGGGATGGGGCGATGGACAGATGCCAGCCTAAACAAGGAAGAGTGAGCATATTCTCCAAAACATCTACAGAAAAATGTCCTGTGTCTGAACACCAGGGCGCGCACGCGCACGCGCGCACACACACACACACACACACACACGAGTCATTTCTAACACAGTTGAAGAGAGACCATCAGCAACCCACATATGTGAATTTCCCTCTCACCACCTCCTAGCACAAACAATTTCCACCATGGAGGGTGCCCGACACCTCGAGAGCACACACTCAGGCCTCCCCTCTCCTCCTGCTTGCTCACTCACCCCCACATCCAATTTCCCACCAAGTCGGGGCCCCTTGTCCGAAGTCTCTGCACATCCCCCTCTTCTGTAAAGCTGTATCCAACCCCACGGGACCCAAAATATGAAACTTTCTTGTATGATTTTCTTCACAGGAAAGGTAACCACCATCAAGTTTGATCAGAAGAAATGGTGCCGATTCTCTGTGAAAGCCAGTGACACCGCACGGGAAAGCAGGCCAGTTTCTAGCCTGGGGCGCAGTGGTGTGCTCTACTGCCACTCTTGTAACAAGGGCAGTGTGGAAATCAGGCACCAAACAAGCACAAACAACTTTCACAGACTTGCAAGTAAGCTCCTTACACCCCTGCCCCTGCACTGTTACTGCGGGAGTCTTGGCTCCATTCTTGGCGGCCAAGTGGCTGTGGCCAAAGGAGAGACCAGAGGGTTACTGAGGAAGATGAGAAAAATAGCCAAACGTCCCAATGGCAAAAGCAGCCAAGGGACGCAGGTGCGGAGAGACCACACAGGCGTCAAGACGGCAAGCAACTACCTACTCTAAAATGCTCACCAAGGCAAGTATCAGTCAGGGGCTGTGCATCCCTGGTTAATTTTAGAGGATCAGCCGGACATGCTGGTACACCCCTATAATTCTAGCACCCTGGAAAGCTGAGGCAAGAGGATCCGGGTTGAAGCCCAGCCTGGGCAACTGAGTGACTTTGTGAGACCTGGTTTCAAAAAAAATTAAAAAAGGTGGAGGATGTAGCTCAGTTTAAAGATCCTGGTTTTGATCCCCTTGCCACAACAAAATGAGTTAAAATAAAAGCCTGGCACACACAGCTGGGCACCATGTCACAAGAACAGCCTTGTGACAGGGGAGCTTCCCAGGCTGCAGCAAGGAACACTGAGACCAGCAAGAGCCAGCACCTTTCCCAGACTTTAGCCAGTGCTTCTTGGTCTGGTTCCCAGCTGTCTAAGGAGGAGATGCCGCTGGATGGGCCACACTGAGTGAAGAAGGGCTGTATCAGCGCATAGGAAACATATGATGCAGTTAATGTACGTAAGTAACAAGACTTCCTGATCTGAGTATTTTGACTGTAACACAGACGTGTCCACCCCATGTGCCCAGCACACAGAAGTTACTCAGAACAGGGAGGGGCGGTGCACGCCCATCTGTGAGCACTCATGGCTCTGTCTTCTCCCCTTCTCCCTCCTCTGCTCTCCTCTGCCCATTCTGCTGCCTGCCTCCACCTCTCATGTCCCCTCTTTCAGGAAGGCACAGCCCTTATGATGAAGTTGTGAAGCTGTGAGGCTGTTTATTTTCCAGCTTGGTGCCCTTCAATAAGAGTGGTCAAAAACTCTTGGATGGCCCACACAAAGTAGTTCATTCGGGCCCTCAAATCAAAGGCACAGTTGAGTTGGGCCTTGAAGGATGGGTAGGATAACACAGACAAAGAAATAAAGGAAGAGCACAGGGAAGACCAACATGAACCAACAGGTAAGTAAGAAAGTTCATGCCACGTCAAGAAGCCGCTGGTCGTCTTATGTCACTGAAAGGCAGAGTTCACTGAGGGATGGGGAAACGGCTTGATGGGGACAAAAGTGAAGGCGATGCTTGGGCTTCCGTTCGGGTATGTGGTGGTACCACTGCCCAAGACAGGACCACAGGAAGCAGAGAACGTTTGGAAGGGCACAGGACGCGTTACTTCCAGACAGGTTGAGCACGAGGGCTCCCGGGTGCTTCTGTTTAGAAAAGTTTGTTGCGAGGCTGCAAGATAAAAACCAAGCTCACAAAGGGGCTTGGACTCAGTATGTTGCAAGAAGGTGGCCACAGACGAAACCAAGGGAGCAGACAAAGTCACATGGTGGCCACAGGACATTAGGTAATGGGCAGCAGTGAAGACAGGAAGGCCACGATCACCAATATGCAATCTTTGGGCACAGGCAGAGACACAAAGCAAAGGAACTCTGAATAAAAGTTTGCAGAGGAGATAAGAGGTTTTCAGCATGGGAACAAAGAGAAAAGCAAACTTCAAAAAGGAGGCGTCATTAGCAACAGATTCTACAGAAAATATTGAACAGGCTAAGGATTTAAATGAGGTCACTGGATTAAAAAGAATGGCTGTTTTGCAGGGCTACCTTCAGAACTGCCGGGCTACAGAAGACATTTATCATCCGCGCATCCCTGCACTGCCGTCTCCTTTCTTCAGGGGGCCTAAGACATCTATTCAGCTCTTCTGAAATCCAGTTCTCTGAAGAAGCTGCATCCCCCCGCCCCGCCTGCTGCAGTGCTTTCAGTATTTGGGACTCAGCCTCCCCGAGAGATCTGGTGCCTCCAACATTCTGCAGCTCCCAGCCCTGCATCTCTCTTCTGCAGGGTCTGTGCTCAGAAAGCCAGCGACCAGCCACAGGTCTGACTCTGACCATCGCACCTGTGCACCAGCAGGTCTCAAGGACTTCAGAAGGGAGTGTTCTTAACCCCCCCCCCACCTCACCTGCTCTGCCCATGCACTGGACCAGCCCTGGCTGGAGAGCGAGAGGACAAAGGACTTCCACCCTCTTCACGCTCCTCACAAGCCCCTAAGCAGCTGCAGTGAGGTAGTCTGGGCTCCCAGCTTTTGAATTCCTTTCACTGACTCAGCCTGGTTAGTTGAATTCTTTGAATTTCAAGGACAGAAACCTCAATAAAGGCTAAATAGCATTGTTCTTAGCTGCAGTGGGCCATCACTTCTCTCACCTTCTTGGATAATCTTTGTATTCTAAGGCTGCTTAAAAATAGCTCAGAGCAATTTGCAGAGACCAATAGTTCTAAAAGGAGGTGTTAGGAATGAGAGGTCTATGGAAGATCAAAGCCAGCAGGATTTTCCAGCTCTGGCATCAGTGTGCTTGCTAAGCCCAAGGAGAGGCTAGGGGCTGGAGTGGCTTGCCCTCTGGGGAGCCATCTGTGGGACACGAGGCTTCTTTCTGAGGGAGATCAGAGGAAAGGGTGTTGATGGCCGCAGTGAGGATGCACCCAGGGACTCTGGGGGCAGGAGATAAATTCCAAGTTCTCCACATGGCCAGGAAAGAACACACACACATGGCACACACACACACACACACACACACACACACACACACACTTCTCCCTGCACATGAACGCTCAGGTTGCTGGGGTGGGCTGTGGTCCAGCCAATGAGTCAGAAGGTCTGGGAAGAAAACACTGTGTTTATTTTTGGTGACACGGTGAAGTTCCACTTGCCCGTGCTCTTCAATTCTGACTTTCCCTCACTCACCTGCCATCACTGATCTCTGCAGTCATGAAAAGAGCTAATTCCTGCAACTTTCTTACAGGAAGTTTCCCTGACTCAAGTGGGGCGTGACTATAAAAGATAAGGGCAGTTTGGGGTTTTTGCAAACTAAACTGTGCCTTTGAATCACGAGACACCAGGTGCAAAGGGAAGTCAGCTTCACCACTGTGTGGCACCAGCTGGCTAGGGATGGGAGTTTGGTCACAGCCCCATTTGCTCCATTGGCTGGGATGGCGTTGACTCTCTTGTAAAGCTCTTGAAGACATAGGCAAGAACTCTCTTAACAAAACCTCAGTGGCACAAGAAATAATACTGAGAATCAACAAATACAATCATACTGAATTAAAAGCTTTCTGCACAGCAAACAAGCAATAGCGTGAAGAGACAACCTACTGAATGTCCAAAAGAAATTGCCAGCTATTCCTCCAACAGAGGGTTAATATCTAGAATATCCAAAGAGCTCAAAAAAATTAGATCCCCCAAAATGAAAGACCTGACCAAAAAATGGGCAACCAAAGTAAAGAGACGCTTCTCAAAAGAAGAGGTATGAGTGGACAATAAATACATGAGAAAATGTCCAACATCGCTGGCCATTAGAGAAATGCAAACTGAAACAGGACTGAGATCCCATCTCACTCCAGAAAGAATGACATCATCTAGAAATCAACCAATAACAAATGCTGAGGAGGCTGCAGGGGAAAAGGAATGCTCCTCATTGCTGGTGGTGAACTAGTACAACGAGTGTGGAATTCAGTATAGAGAAGCCTCAAACCACTAGAACTAGAAATCCTATTTGACCCCAGCTATGCCCCCTCTGATATCTTCCCAAAAGAGTTAAAGACATTATCACAGTGACCCATACATACTCACGTTTATAGCAGCACAACCCCTAACAGGTAAATCTTGGAAGAAGCTTATATGTCCATCAACAGATAAATGGATAAAGGATATGTAGTATTTGCAGATAATGGAGTACTACTGTGCCATAAAGAGGGATAAACTTCATTCATTCATAGGTAAATGGGTGCCTTTTGAGACGACACTATTAAGTGAAATAAATCAGACACATAAGCTTACATACTGCACGGTTTCTCTTGAGTAAGAAGCCCAAGTTACGCAAGCAAAATAAAAGATAGATCATACGAAATAGGGAGATTGCTTTCAAACTGGAAAGGAGCCAATAGTTGGGAAGGAGTGGGGGAGGGGTAGGTCGGAGGGGTAGGGATTGAAAAGAGAATTACGATGTGTTATGCACATCTACCAACTCCCTGTAATAAATGTAAACATTATGCATCACAAACATGTACTAATAAAAAGATTTAGCTGAAAAAAATCCTATCTTCAAGGGATGAACTTTTGCCACCCATTTCTGAGGAAAACTGACACACTTCGCTGTGTGATTCCAAGGGAGACACGCAAAATCATTTACACAATTGCCACACGAGGGTGTGTGCTGAAGGGACCGGAGTTCCCACTGATGGCTATTTATACTCATTTTGGTAGAAAAACGTCAGTTTTATTACTGTACATTCTTAGCCCATATGTACTTTAAAGAGTGCACCTTAATCCAAAAATGTGAAGTCCAAAATGCTCCACAGTCTGAAATATTTTGAGTACAGACTTGGTAACACTCAGTTTCAATTTCAAATTTTTAAATTTTTAAATGTTTTAAAATTTGTATTAGTACATGTTTGTAGTATGTGTTTCTCTAGGTTATTTTAGTGTAGTTTATTAGTACATACGCGCTGTTCATGATGTTTATAATCCTGCTGCAGAAGTGGTACATGTATGTAACTCATTCTAATTCCTTTCTCAACAACAAAGGAATTGGGTTTGATTTATGTAAGCTAACCCTAGCCATGTCTGAAGAGGAATATATTGAGGTGATCAGCCTTGTTGTCAAATCATAACCCAAAAATCACTGTGTCCATTACAGGGATGTGGTTTTATGGGCTGCAGGAGGCCCATACGATAGCACAATGTGCAGCAGTTTCAAAGGGTGGGAGATGTGTGAGTTTACTCAAACCTGAGACAATAAATAGACATTATCAAGTTGTTTTGCTGAATGGCACATTAAGAAAAATACTTCAGCACAGTAGTCATGAAAAGGGTAATATAGACCCACCCCAAAAGGTATATACACTTCAGGAAGAGAAAAACTTGCATAAATATTTAATACTAAATTTACTGAGACATCAGGAGATTAATACAAGTTACCTTTGGTCTCTACAGCTACAAGAGGTGCTCAGAGCACTGGCTCTGAGCTTTCAGACATTTGTTAGGACGACGGACGGCTGCTGGATGACCTTGGTCACTGAGACGGCTGCACATGCATTTTCAGTGTCTTCTCTAAGGGCCGGCAGTGTGGTGGATTTTCTGTGATATACGACATCCTCTGGGGTGCCCCATAGGAGGGCAACACCATCTGTTGAAAATAAAATCATGCTATTTTTCTTCTCCTGAAGTGTGTACACATTTGTTGGTGGACTCTATCTACACCTAATTCTATCTTTATGGATAAACATTTCCAGATGTACAAGTGTACATTTCTGTGTATGCCTGTATACAAACATGTGGTGTGTGCACACACACACACACAAATGCACATACGTCACACACAGAAAGACTGGTGACTCACAAATCGAAGAAGTGTGGGCAGAAGGTGCTGAGATAAAGGCTGTGGGTGCTAAGCAGGGACTCGACCTGTGTGTACTTTGTGAGTGACTCCCTAAGACAACGCACCAATATGCTTCTAGTACACTTTAAAGTCATGAAGAGTTTAAAATACAACTGTATACATAATCATCTTTGCTTCACACACTGAACGCTCACTCTTGGAAAAGTTACTCAAAGAGACCAAGAGGAGCCAAAAATGAGTAAATTTTAATTCCCTGCCCCACGGTGCCTGGGAGTTTATGGAGCACACATGGCGATGTCAGGCCTTACACGTGCATGAAAGGAAAGCCATAAGCGCCACATTGCTTGGCTGTGCTCGACGATGGGGTGGGACAAACATCGCCACATATGTGTTGCCGCCTCCCAAAATGAGCTCAGTGCCATTCTCACATGGTGGGAATTGCTTCAGATCAAAGTGACAGTGTGCCAGCGTCTGCAGGTGACCGCGCGCGGTCTCCACACATCACATCCTTCTCCTCAGGGTGCCGCTGTGGAAGTGACAGCAACTTGGGTCCCCTCAAAATCGGGCAGCAGAGGGAGCCCACTCTTGCCAGGCTGGCATGACTCAGGCCCTGCTTGGCGCTGGGCCCTGAGGTTCATCTAAGACCTGTGAATAACCAGCATGGTGCCACCACAGAAGAATGGGGCCATGACAAGCATTAGAAGCCCACACCTAACCTGCTATTTATACCACAGGAAAGGAGAGGCGTGGCTTGTTGTCGCTACCCTCCTCTTACTCTGTGACCCTCAACCCTCAAGCAGCCCAAGAATAAAACAGAGCAGAGGCCAAATTCTCAATCTGCCTTTGAGATACGCCCTCATTAATTGCTGGCTCCAGCCATTCATCAAGGCGTCTCTGAACTTCCTGCCAGCCAGGCAGGTCAACATCATCACTCTGGGTGGGGCGGGGCCTGCATGCAGAGCACACTGTGTGCCAAGTGCTGGGCCAGCAGCTTCTTCAGCTTTATATATCCATGGATGCAAAGGCCGACAGGAGGCCATGCAGGATGGGGCCTCTCTCCAGGCTCCTCAGGATGTGAGCCAGGCCACAGGCTGTGGGGGATGGGGCTGGGCGAGCTGAGCCAAGTTGCAGTGTCCGCTGCCCCCCAACGCCAGAGAGTGTGGCACCTAAGAAGAAATCAGGCACCAGAACCCAGCCACAAGTGTACCCCACGTTTGCCAAAGGCCTTGGCTAGAGCTTTGGGTGTTGCAGAGGTCACGGAAGCTGAGCAAATGGCCTCCCAAACAGTGGCCCGGGCTGGGTGCGCTCAGTTGGGGCAGAGCACTGACTGAGACCAAGTGTTGCTTTTCTAATGACACAGCTGGACTTTCTATGCTCTTAGGGCAGGTTGCTTGGTGTTATGGTCGATACATTGTGTCAACTTAGGGAGTCTAGGGTTTAACTAACTAAGTAACTCAACAGTTGTAAATCTTGGCGTAAAAAGGACATGCCCTTACCCTTGTGGGATGTTGTTTATGTTCGTTTGGGAAGTTTAAAAGGTTAACTATGTGATTCAGCAGGAAGCCAGTGTGTTTATTTGTATTCATTCTAAACCTGTGCAAGAGGAAGGCGCACAGAGGGTGTGGGTGTAGGGGACCACCCCCCCCACCTCCCCAGAGCTGGTGGACCATAAAAAGGAAAGAAGGGCGGGGTTTGAGCTCTTCCGAGGAGCTCCAGTCTTCACATCCTGCTTGGTCGTCTCCCGGCTTCCGGTGTAGACTCTTCGGCTTCCGCCTGGGACTTCATCGTAGATTCATCAGCATTTCACCGCAGACTCAACAGACCTTGAAACGGACTTGCACAGACACTGCGGTGAGCTCCAGGCCCCGGGCCTGGGCTCCTCAATCTCCAGTGTGCAGACACCTCTGCACGCTTCCTCATCTAATCCTGTAGCTGACCATTGTAAGCCAAATAGGTAATTTGGTGGACATTTGTATATCTTGTGTTAAATCTGTTTCTCTAGTAAACCCTGACTGATACACATGGGGTCTGCCCTGGGTTTGGTAACATAATTTACTTTTATTTATTCATTGTTTTCGGTGGTACTGGGGTTTGAACCTAGGGCCTTTGCATTGGGCTACATCTCCAGCTCTCTTTCTTTCTTAGTTTTGAGACAGTGCCTCACTCAGTCACCAAGCTGTCCAGCCTGGGCTGGAATTTGTAATCCTCCTGCCTCGGCCTCTCAGAGTGCTGGGATTCCAGGCATGCACCAGCATGCCCAGCTGGTCACAGCATTCTTAGTCAACATCTGCTCCTTCTGGGACTTGTCAGGTATGAATGGGCACCCAAGGGCACTACTGTAGTCCCTGCTGCGTACACCAGTGCAAAGGCAGACTGCCGAGACGGGGGAGTGAAGGGCCAGGTGTTCAATTTCCTTGGTGTCATATTGTCCTCAAGCTGAACAACTGTATTTGGGAGTCCATATTGGCTAAAACCGAGGCCCTGAAACTCTACTTCCTGGATTCAAGTCCCTGCACACGTGCTTACTGGTCAGGCGGCCTTTCCTGTGTTACTTGCCCTCCCTGTTTCAAATTCTTTGCTCTGAAATAACAACGGCAATGACCGCTCGGGTGACGAGTGTGAAGGTTCTACCACCCATGTGAAGTACAGAGCGGCGCACGGCAACTCCTACGCGTCCGGGACAGTGTGACGTGATGACGATGAACGCCCCCACCAGCAAGATCCTGTCTCTCCATCCAGCCTCTGGCTCAGATGTTGCCAGCACAGCAGAAGCACAGGGTCTCCCAAAGTTCATCAGGACCTCCTGCCACGTTGGCTGCCAGCTGTCTTGGTCTCCTGTGTATCTTTTCCTTCCTACCCACAATAGAAGAGCGACCACATGCTAAGGCCCTAGCAATCTGGGGCTATTACATTCATGCAGCCTTCAGGTTGAAAGCTTGCATTTTACAAATTAACAGCCAATATTTAAACATTTTAAAATTTCATATAAAACCCCTATTTACAAGCTTAACTGAAATCTCTGGAAATCTAGCTGTTTTGGGGCCCTATCTGTATTGTGGTAATTGGCTAGAACTTGCTCTGTAAGGTCTGAGATCTCCAGGTTGCCACAGCCCAGCTGCCCACCCACCCAGCACCACACCTGACCCCTTGCTCTCTCTGACTTGCCTGGCCCCTGTACACTGAGGTTCTGCCTTTGTTTGTGTATTAGAGCACTGCAGAGAAGCAGGCCCAGTGGGATGTGTTGTGTGTAGAGTAAGACACGCGATGAGGAATTGTTTCAAGTGATTGTGCAGGCTTGGTTAGCCCAAAACTGAGTGGGAGAGGCTAGCGGGCTGGAGTCTCAGGAGGGCCTTGCAGTCTAAGTCCAAGGCTGTCTGCTCAAAAGCCCAGACAAGTCAGTGCTGAGGTCGAGTCCAAAGGCACCCCTGGAGGAGTCCCTGTTGCTGGTGTAAGGTTAGTGTCTTCTGTGCTCAGAACTTCCACTGCTTGGCTGAAATCCTCCCAAATTATGAAGAACAGCCTGATTTTCTCAAAATCCACTTACTGACACGTTAATCTCTTTCCAATATCCCATCATACAGGCACCCAGAACACGTTCAAATACGTATCAGGAATCACAGCACAGCCAGGTTGACACATAAAACCAACCATCCCCAAGAGACACCATTTCTAAGGCGTGCCTACCTTCTTCAATAAGTAGGGCTAGTTATGCTGCGTGCAGGGGTGTAGAGTCCCCACACTGAAAATAGGAGAGGTAGTAAGAGAGAACAGAAAGGCTGAGTTTACTGGAAATCTGAGCTTTGTTAGATTTGCCTTTAACTTTGCAGGGAATTATTCAGTGCAGAACAGCTTTAGTCGTCATTGGCTACCTTTCCTCCAGAGAGACACACGTCACAGTCGTGATGGTTACATTTTATAGACACGCTTACTACACCACAAGATGCATGTTTTGTGATGGCGAGCCAGTGTGTCACCTCAAATATGTCACGGTGCCCAGGTGTTTGATCAGATCCTCATCTACAGGGTTCTATCAAAGGGGTTTATGAAGGTGGTGAGTATTTATAATCAGATGACTTTTAATGACAAAGTACTCTCGAGAGTACGGATAAGCTTCACATGATTTGCTGAAATGTTAAGAGCAAAAACTGGAATCCAGGCCACCACGCCTCTTGCCAGGAGCCCACTCTGTGCTCTGAGATGCATTCTTATTTTTATTCTTTCCTCCCTTTTTACTCAGCCCAGACTCCCTCTGTCCACCTTTAATATGTGAAACTTTGTCACCAGTGGTTAAAAAAATTGTGGATTCCTGGAAAAGAAGGTATTCTGCATCAGTACTGTGTAATACTGAAGTCGCGTCTGAGTTTCTGGCCTGCAGGCTGCTCTACAAGTGAGGCAGCAGCACAAGTGAGCCAGATCCTAATACTACACTGCACACACACACACATACACACACACCATTGTTTCTCTAGAGACCCTTGACTGATACAGTACTATGTCAAAAAATTCTCAGATATCAGAGTTTAGTCCAGGTGATCAGGAGGGGCTGGGGTGACTCTTAATGCTGATAAGTCAACTTCACTGACTTAAGGAAGATCTAGCAGAGGAGTAGAGCACACTTCTGGGTGTGCCCATGTGGGCCTTGGAGTCATCTGGGTGTCGCTACTGGCCCCCTCATCTGCTGCTTTCTATACTACATCTGTTCCCTGCTCTGCTTCCTGCCTACCATGAACTATACAAGTTTGCTTTACTGCATCTCTCTGCCATGTATACCATGGACTGAATCCTCCCACACCGTGAACTGAATGAAACATTTCCTCCTTTAAGCAGAAAGTATGGGGTATCGTGTCCAGCAACAGGAAAGCTAATACACAGGTAATATTTATATTTCCTGTCAGGCTCTATCACTCTTTAGAGGAGGACATTGGGATTTGAAAAAGCAAAGACCAGCTGGAGACCACATAATAAGCCAGTGGAGAAGAGAGGGCCACCGTCCTCATCACACTTTACCTCTCTCTGTCCTGAACCAAAGCAGTTTGTGAATGAGACCCATGGAGTATACTCAGTCCTTGAAGAGGAACCTAGGGAAAAGAGTAGACATTTTTGCTAGAACATGAGAATACTGAACCAGGCATGGTGGCACATTCCTGTAATCCCAGCACTCAGGAGGCTGAGGCAGGAAGATTTCTGTGAGTTAAAGGCTAGCTTGGGCTACATAGTAACTCCAGGCCGGCCTGAACTTCACAGGGAGACCCTATCTCAACACAAAACAAAGCAAAACAAAACAAACAAGAGAACATTGGGAGATATTTGTCACTGTCACCTCTGCTTTCTGCCCAGCGGTGTGACTGTGGGCAAATTTCCCACCCATGTCTGGCCAGGAACTCAGACATGACTTCTCTGGCTTTCCTCTCCTAATCTACAAACAGCCGTGAGAATACCAACCCTTATCTAATTTTTGTGGTCTTGAAGATAAAATAAAAATAGATTTGTGGGTCCCTTTAAAATTTAAGCAGAGAAGTGTTTTTAGATGAGGGCGAGACTGAAAAATTTAATTTAAAAAAAGATGAAAAGAAAATGGCAGTAACTAGATTTACCCTCTTCCAGTGGTTTACCAGGAATGTCTCTTCAGCAGTCTCATGTTGGGGTCAGAGGCTGGAGACAAACACGGGGTCTTTACCACTTCCTCCCACCAACCCCACCACCTTATAAGATTATATAAAATACTACAAAATCCTTCTAGGAAACATTTACAAAAACACTTCACTCCTGGTTAAGATACACTCACGTATTTGATGATTTAGAGCTTTGCAGGCTGAGCCTTTCCAAATTGGACCTGACTTGAGAGAACTTTGAAAGACTGTGGGCTCGACTAATTTTTAGCATTTGCCATAAATTGTTATAGCCGGATGCCTGTTTCTGTCTCAAGTTGCTGTGCTAAAGGATGTGATTTGTTGAGAGCTGGAGATTTAGCTGAACTCATAAGCTATTGATAAGTATGGAGTGTGGTACAGGAATAAAGAAGCCTTTCATGGCACCCTTTCCCTGCAGGGCAGAGGAGAGGCTCCTTCTAAAGACTTCCCGAGAGTTTTGGCTCTCCACACCTGATCCTCCTTAGCGCCGGGCGGGCATCTGGTAATGGATGCCCTGGGCATCACTCAAGGCATCCGTCTGCATTTGGAGAATGAACTTCCCCTTCTCACTGGATTCCCCCAGAGGAAAAGTATTAATTACCCTATTTGGCTTTCAAGTACCTGAGAAAGTTAAAAACCAGATTTGAGCCTCAGCAAAAGCCACCCAAACCTATTAATGATCTATCAGCTACCTGCCTGACTTGAAACAGTTGCCTAATCTTTCTGGGCCTCAGTTTAATTCTCTGGGAAACAGAAACATCTATTTCGCGGTGTGGTTTCCCAGTTTGCATGTTGGCAGCCACACAGAGGTAGCAGAAACGGTAGAAAGCTATTTGCTCTGGCACAAATGGAACATAGGCAATTCCTGTTTTCCTACTGCTCCATCCCCAGACTGCAGATATTCCACATTTAATGACCTACCTGTTTAACGACTGTTTGGACTTATGACTTGTTTTTTTGGGGGAGGGGGACAGTTTTGTGCATCTTGTTTATAAAGCCTCAATATCTTTTCTTGCACAGCATACCTTGTTTATACAGAACTATAATTTTTGTTGATTGCGCTGTACAGTAGAATACCATAGCTTTATGTTGTTATACATAACAACTGCATATAAGAGTTATGCAAATAAAAGCAAAGTCAGCACATTGGAGTTTCCTTTGACTTTTTTTGCTCTGAATATTTTAATATACAAACTATGTGCAATTCCTCATTTAGCCACCAAAACAAGGAATGCCGATATCAGCTCACTCCCACTCTCAGTAACCTCATTTCTCCTGCTGGCTCGAGGCAGGAAAACCCTAGCATTTGTGGACGGACAAATCCTGCTTAGCTGCTCACCCCTCTGGATTGTTGCTAAAATGAAGCAGCTGTGTATCTCATCTGATGAGGCTCAGGCCTCTTCCTTCCCAGGCAGCTCCACCTTCCCAGGTGTCCCCACCACTCTAAGCATTTATCATCTTCCCAGAGAAGCAATCTCAGCCTGGCACAAGGCCGCACATTCTCCCACTATCCACAGATACCTGCATGCCTCTCTCCCTGTTAGCACAGAACGCTGGGGCCTCCCAGTGAGCTGAGCTGAAGAGGTGTGTAAAGTGCACACATGTTTTGGAGTGTCAAAGTCCAGAAAAAAAATTTTGATGTTTGGGTGGGTGAAGAACCAGTGTGCTCATTTTGGGGATGAGCCACAAATCAATTTCATGATGGCTTTGATGGAGTTCACCTCCCTCTCCTTTTTCCGTTATGTGCCAGTATCTTCACTAAGATGCACAGGGCATAAAAACAAGCAGGCTTGGGAGGCAGAGCCAGCATCACGGTGCATGCACAGTCTCAGTACAGCCTTGAGGGGAGCATCCCATCTGCAGACAGTGAAGTGGATAGAGCTCAAGGCAGGAGGGCCTGGGCTCAGCCTGTCACAGCAGCAGCAGGGACGGTGGACAGACACCCAGACCCCTCCCCTCTGCAGAAGGAAGCACCCTGAGCCTTGGCTTGCATCTCTGCTGGGGCATCTGGTCACCTTTCTGTGTGTACCAGGGCGTGAACAGGAAGAACACACTGAGGCCACCTTCCTGGGCGCTGGGAACAAGTCTCAGAGCCACAGCACAGCCCCAGTGAATTCTGGTGAATGCTTTTGGAGGGTGCTCAAACATGATTCTCTTGTGTGTGTGTGTGTGTGTGTGTATGTGTTTTGTGTTATCATTATAAAGTTGACAAAACTAATTCTAAGCTTCCAAAGAGCAGGAACCACCCAGGTTTCCTGTCTCAGCGTCTCCCAGCTTTGCCTGATGTCATGTCACACCGAGTGTCCATCGAAGAACCTCTTTAGGTGTCTTAACTGTGCTGCTCCTCTGACACCTGTTTTATGAATCATATTTGATGATGCTGATTGTGCTTGAAGGAAACAGCATTTCCTGTTCTTGCTAGTTGAGGACTGTCACTGTTCTCAGGAAGGCTGTCTGGAGAGAGATGGTCTGTTAATGGGGAGTTCATTTAATTTGTATTGAATGTTATCTTGGTTACTAGGTTCACGTATTTTAGCTGACCTGTGCTAGCCAGCTTTCCCATTGCTGGACATGATTCCTGGCACCCACAACTTAAAGGGGCTGAGGATGA
This sequence comes from Dinomys branickii, assembly GCA_004027595.1. Taxonomy (NCBI): domain Eukaryota; kingdom Metazoa; phylum Chordata; class Mammalia; order Rodentia; family Dinomyidae; genus Dinomys; species Dinomys branickii. The sequence continues at coordinate 244,473 of PVLD010000775.1, forward strand.
ATCTGGCTCACGGTCTCAAGAGCCAGTGCATGGTCAGCTGGCTCCAAGGCAGGGGCATGGTGGGAGGGTGTGGTGCAGCAAAGCTGCTTAGTTCATGGTGGCTGAAGGGCAGAGCAAGGGATCAGCACCAGAGAGGAAGGGACTAGGGACCAGATAGAGAGCTCAAGGCCACACCCCTGAGATGCACCTGGCACACCCAGAAATGTTCTCCAGCAGTGCCCCAGAGGCGAGCCCCAGAGCCAATTAAGTTGCCACTCTACTCTCATTTGACCCTATAGGAAAACAGGAAAGTCAAGCAGAAAACCTCTCCGGGCTACACGCACCTGCCCCAACGCATGGCCATATCTCAAATCTGTGTTCTCAGAGCCATGAAGCCCACCATTGGCAGGGCCCAGGTAGCGCTCAGTGTGATCCCAGTGTGCACCTTCTGTGGAAACCATGCTGTAGGCTGGCTGATTTTTGGTAATATGTCCAGTTTGTGGCAAAAGCCTTAATGCATGCACAACTGACTTTTATCTCCAAATTTTAATCTTCTCACTCTCTCTCCCTACCCCCTCTCTGTCTCTCACACCCATACATACTAATGTTTCATTTCTCAGTAAAACACAAGGCGAGAACTTGGCTCCTCCTCTGTCATCCCTGGACTGTGGAAGTGCCATCTGCCAGAGACAGAAAACAATATCACAATAATATTAGAATTGATTTTTTTAGGTAATGCCAGCTATTTTTTTAAAACATGGCATAGGTCATGGGCCAAATTCCTGTGTTGACATTCTCAGCCCCAATACCTCAGAATGTGACTTTACTTGCAAGTGGGATCTGAACGGAGACAATTAAGATACCACGCAGTCACTGGAGTGATGTCTTCGTAACAGAAGGGAATAAGGGAAAGGAAGTTTATACAGAGACAGACATAGAGGGTGACTTGCTACCCAAAATATGGCACCTAGGAATATTGGATATTTTAAAAGAGAAACGCTCCTTCCTGAAAAACCTTAAGAACCAGCAGGCAGAAGGGATTATAACCTTACCTTCCCCCTAAAGCTGCCATGAGATCCTCACATGGCGCGGCCTCCCTGCCCCATAGGAAAGAAGCATCCTCGTATCAGTCAGTGTTCCCACTGACACTCAACACAAGGAAGAAAATGGCTTATTTGACCCACGGTTTTAGAGGTTTAGTCCATAGTCGGCTGCTCCAAGACAGAAGCATCATGCCAGAAAGGCATGGCAAAGCAAAGCTGCTCACCTCGTGGTGGCTGGGAAGCACAGCACAGAAGAGCTCCAGGAGGAGATGCACCCTCCAATGGCACGTCCCCCCACAAGAAGGCACCTGCCTCACCAGGCCCCGCCTCCTAGTATCACACGCAGCTGTACAGCATCCCTATCACGCATTCACCTCCCTAGGGGGTCTCTGAATCCAGTGAAGCTGACAGTTAACAGGCCCTGTCCTCATCTACACGGGAGGCCAAGGGAAATCGGAAGTTACAGGACTTCTGCATTCCCCACTGACCATCCTGAGCTCACACTGTGCTCTGCCCCATTCTCCCACAACTCCCCAACCTCCCTCCATTCAGCCGCCAGGGCTTGGGCTTCCTGCTTCTCAGCACCCATTTACTTACCCAGGGGCTCCCGCCACAGAACACTCAGATTGAACACATTTATGTGCTTTCCTCTCATCCATCTGTCTTTTGACAATCTAATTTACAGGGCTCCATCCAGAAAACCAAGCAGGGAAACAAAAGGAAATGATACGTCCTTCCTCTCCCACAAGGGAGCCCAGCATGCGAACCTGAAGAGGCCAGACAGGAGGCATAGACAGCAGCCCTAAAGGTCACTGCCAGTGCTGACTTTGGACTGTGAGACCCTGCTTGTCTGTAGCTGGGCAAAAACCACACCAGACCCAGGACAGCAGAACTCATCGCTGTGGTTTGAAAGGCATCGTCTGCCACATGATGCGTGCTGCTTCTAGTGAAGTGTGTTAATGGCTTCTTGTGGATCCCTTTGACTAAAGGAGAGTTTCTTTACTAAGCTGCTTCTGTGAAGGGGAATCACTGGACACCTTGTAAGTCATGCAGGAATGTGTCACTGTCAACAAGGAAGTGCAGTGTTATGGTTAGTGTCTAGATGTCCTCCCAAAGCCTCATGGATGGGGCTTTTCACAGGTGAGTGAATCTAGAGCATGTGACGCTGGAATTAAGAGTGTACGACTGGGCTGGGGGTATAGCTCAGTGGCATAAGCGCTTGCCTGGCAAGCACAAGGTCCTGAGTTCGATCCCTGGTACCGGAAAAAAAAAAAAAAAAAGAGTGTACGACTACTCAGTCAGTCCACTGATTGACTTGGCACCACCTTAATCCTAGTAGCCTAGATAGAATATAAAGGGGGCCAAAAGAAGCTGTTATGGTCCTCTGCTTGCTTGCTTTTGCTGTCTTCTGCCTGCTGTGAACTATTTTCTCCTCTCTGATGCCCGTCTGCTAGGCGCCCCTGCTTGGAAGCCAGCTGATTATTCACTGCAACATCCACAAACTGTGAGCTAAATAAACTTTTCCTGCTTTAACTTTGGGAGTCAGGTGTTTTGTCTCAGCAATGAGAAAGGTAACTAAGACAGGCAGCAACACTGTTCAGGGGCCTGCAGCCTTGGGAGGAGGGAGCTGGGCTCTGTTTGTCACTGGTCTGAAAATTCGTATTTACACTAGTAAAGACTCTCTCGCATCTTGGTCTGTCCATCTCATTCACCTAAAGTGTTCTCTTTACTGCCCAGAACTTGCCACCCTTTTCCATGGGAACACACCTTACTCGCACCTCACCTATCAACCCCTCCCAATATCCTGCCCATCTGTCAGAGCCCTGCACAGGGATGCTCTGTGTCTCCTGCTTTTGGTGATGCCGGCCACATCCAGTCTCCAGCAGGGCCACAGCCTGCAGAAGCAGACATCCTGCTTTTTGACACCTTCCCCATCTTTCTCACGAGCCTTTACATGTGCTCCATTTAGAAACCTAATTAACTGATTGAAAATTTTTGTTTGATTGGTTGGTTGGCTTTTTGAGACAGGGTCTCAGTCTATAGTCTAGGCTGACTTTGAGCTCTCTTTATAGCCCACTCTGGCCTTAAACTTGAGATCCTCCTGCCTCAGCCTTCTAAGTGCTGGGTTTATAAGTATGCACCACCATGTGCACCCCTGATTGACATTTAACACTGTGCACTTTCAACAAAAATAAGAATGGGGGGGAAATCCAATATATGGTCAATATGCATGCACATGTTGAAATGTTGAAATATAGGTATAGTATGACTCTGTAGAGTCACTTGAACTGTTCCCCAAACCCCAATAGATCCCCTGTTACTCATCCCCTGTTCACACTCACTGATTGGTGAAGTTGTCTTTCGAGAAACACACTACCTGTCAGCTTTATGAGATGAGTAAGAACTGTAGCCACATGCTGCAGGATGGTTCTGATGGAGGAGAGCAAAAAGGGAGCCACCGGCCAGCGCTGCAAGAGTTTACTCCTGTGCCCTCTGCCCAGACACGAGGTGATCACCGAGCCCTTTCTCTAGAGTTTCACTTTCTAGCCTTCTCATTTTATCATTTTACTTTTCCTCTCAAAAAACATCCATCCTCTGACTCCATGTTCACCACTACCACGTCATCCAGGCAGCCAAGACCTTTCTCCTTCTCAGTGCTCTGCAACAACCTACCAGAGGGGCTTCCAAGCCCCAGAATCCATCCACCCACCCATCCGTCTACCCATCCACCCATCCATCCACCCATCAATTCATCTATCCATCCACCCATCTATCCCTCCACACATCCATCCACCCATCCATCCATCCATCCATCCATCCATCCATCCATCCATCCAT